>JANIJG010016883.1:0-117824 GCA_024611175.1 Megaceryle torquata
TTTTTTTTTTTTTTTTTTTTTTTTTTTTTAGCAGGATAGTCTCTCGTGCTTGTGGGGGGGGGGGGGGGGGGGGTGGGGTGGGTATGTTCTGGTTTATGCTGCTTTTTGATGACTTCTTTTCTGTTCTCTAGTTTCTCATACTTTCATGTAACAACAACTGTGTTCCAGGAGAGCACTAAGAAAAAGAATTCACACCTGTGACCTGAGAACTGTTCTCATCAATCCTTGAGCAGTTTGACCACAGTTAATTCTCCTAGTTTAACTGAGTTGTAGGCTTTATTGCTATTATACTAGATTTTATCAAAACCTGTAAGTCTCTAATATTACAGTTCCTTGCCTACCTGTTCCCACATTGAGTAGCTTACTCATAGTCCTGCTCCCAGAATTGAACTTACTTGCAGAGATAAAATGGCTTACTAAATAAAGTCAAGTCGATCCACAACCAATTCAGATGTAGTCAAAGAATAATAAAGTGAAGTTCTAAAAAGTTTATTTTGCACTCATTAAAGAAAATGTTATCCAGTGCAAAGTCATTGTGAAATGCTACGTTCCTGTGAAAGACTAAGGAATTAGTGCATGCAAAATGGCCTAAAACATCCACTGTAATCAGTAAAACAATTAAACTCAGGGAGTTGTAAAAATTTAGTTTTTGTAGTTGGCTGACTTTATATGTACTTTTTTTCAGTTTGGAGTTGTGGTTTTGATTCTGTTTAGAACTGGGCCAGAACCACAACTGTGGATCTAAATAGCCACAACTCGTGGCCTAGATCAGAGTTTTTAATCTTGAGCTCATCTTTGATTCAAAAGAGCACCCAAATTCTAGGCAAAGTTCTATCAAAACCACTAAGCTTCACTGGTTGGAGTGCCAAGCCACAGTTCAGCCCAGGTTTGTCTTGAAATGGCTTAAAGTTGGTCACAGATTCAGTTGAATATGATCCAAAGTTGGATCATAATATTTAGAAACTTCAGCAAATCTACACAGAACTCAGCATTTGCAATAAAACTGAAATTGAGGGAGTGTTGTGAGGTCTTAATTATTTTCTGTGGACATTTCATGCAGTTCTGCGAACGCATCAGAAGAACTGCACTGATTCAGAGGAACTGGTAGTTTGGGGAACTCGTGTGCTTGAGAGTAATTTTAAAGAGCTGGATGAAACAGTGGAAATGTTTCCTCTCTTACTCTCTTTCCATTTTTAGTGGAGTTGCTCTTGTTCTGTTCTGTATTCTGCACAACTAAAATAAAAGCCTTTGAAGTGTCTGAATTTGCATATTTTACTTTTTTCTAGAGACTCTGTCACAGCCTCTTATACAAGTGATAGCATTAAATTGGAGCAGCACAATGAATTCCAGGAAGCGAGTAATCTTCATTAAGCTTGTTTATTTTCAGGAGCTCCATTAAATTAAGAATCCTTATCAGGCTAAGTTTGCACTGATAAAACTAGCTTGACTGTTTGCCTGAAGGATTGGTTCCCTACCTGACTCGCTGGGGTCTTAGACTGCAGATGTGTGTTTGGCAAACCCAGCAGATGATTAGTTCAAAACTGAAATTTAACCTACTACATAAGAATAGTCTTTATGGCAGTTTTACAGAGTTGCCCATTTTACGGACTAAGAAATAAGACCTGATTGAAAACAGGTCAGAGGAAACCTGTGATGTGTTGAGAACTAGCATCCATCCCTGGCACTGGGGCTGAGCCCGCTGCCTTGATTTTGAAGACATTTTTGTGATAATGGCAGGTGTAATTTTGGCTCAGGTTTGGTGTCCAGTGTGAGGTAAGAGTGCTTGTGAGTTCTCTGGAGCCTTGTGCCCTGTACTGATCAGGCCTTATCCCCCCCCCCCCCTTTTTTTTTTTCCTCAAGTAGGATTGTGTGGCTAGAAGGGCTGTTAGACATGGGTACACCTGATAGCGTGAGTTGTAACTGCCACAGGATAAGATTTGCAGACCTAAGAGGATCCTTTCGGGCCTGCATTCTTAAACAAAGCACATAGAAATTGATCTTAACTTGGAAAGACCCCTTGATTCATTATAGGGCAAAGACTCATAATTCAAATGCATCTCAATATTTTATTCAAATCTGTTTCTAGTAAAGAATGGGGACACAGTGAATGAAGTTGCATTCCATTGAATTCAATGGCAGAACTTCCAACATTTTAGAAAAAAGATTTTACTGGTGCATTAGTCAGTGAATCACATAGTAAACACATAGGCTATGTAATTTAATTTTCACTTTCTAGGTATTCATAGGCTCACCTGCAAAGATCTGAGACTCCCAGGCAAGACGGTGTGTATTTCAGTATTCCATTGCATTTAGAGGATGCATCAGGATGCTCTGTGCTTCTCCAGATAAAATGTCTGTAGTGTCCAGTGGCAGTCGTGTGTTGCACACCTAGAACATTCTGGTCTTAAATGTTTCTCTCTTCCAAACATTAGGACCTGAGAGAGAATGACCTTAAATATTTAGCTAAATCTAGTTTTACTCCATTATTTTGGTGCGGCAGATTTAAAGCTTCGTTAACAGTTGCCATTTTAATGTATTTTTATCTAGCCAGAAGCATTTTTATATATAATAGACATGTTTGTCTTAAAAACTAAAAAAAAACCCAACCCCTAAATCTCATTTGAGAAACATGATTTCTATTGAGAAGCTTTCCCCCTGCTCCCCATGGTTTCCAAACAGAAAACTCACTTGGTTCATTAAAGTTTGATCTTAAGAATTACCTAAAACATTTAATTGTGAAAGGCTGTGTTTGACCCACTTAGGATATCAGTGCATTCTAATGAAAGTTTTGCAAGTGTTACAAAAGTTTCTCGTTATGAATTCTTAACTAGTAGTGAAGATGCAGTAAAATGATTCCTGATATTTTTATTGTCACATAATTTGCACTGTATTATTCCTCTTGGGTCTAGGAAATGCTGCTAAGTCTATGAAAAAAGGAAAATATTTCAGATGATGTGAATGTTTGAGATTGGGGCACCCTTAAAATCAGAAGCAAAAAAGAAAGATTAATAATTTCTTAATTAAACAAATGGCAGAACTCCAATGTAATACCTTGAAAAGGAGCTCATAAAACCAAAGTTAATTTCCTACTAATTGTATTTAATGATGAACGTAAGTTGCTGGTGAGGTTTATTATCCAAATTATTTAGGAAGAAATTTACACTTTTCTGAAGTAGCAATGAAAATCATTTTGACATGTTTAAATTCTGCTGCTCTGCAACATAAATATTTGGAAATACTGACCCCTCTGACAGGGTAATTGTTGTGGTGAGTTGGACACATTGTCAGCGACAGATAGGAAGACTCCACTTAAAAGATGTTTGTGCTCTCACTTAATTAACCCAATGGCATTTGGTTCCAGCAAAGCTGTTCTGCTACATAATGACAAGAAAAATGAGATATTAGTGAAGATTTGGGAAGAGCTGAATACACATCTGCTTATATTTGCCCTCCTGGCATGACCCATCAGGTTGCTCTTTAGGACTAAAATTAAAAATGCAGGGGATTGAAGATTGTAATGAAAAGAACTCTTCCCTTAATTGAAAATGTAGCAGGGCTTAATGGAGAGAGACTGAACTTGTAAGTGCTTGGGATTTGTATTCCTATTGCAGGAGCTGTGTGTGAATGCTTGTATGTATGTGCCAATTATAAATATATTTGCTTTTACAGTGACAGAGTATTTTAAGGTGGCTCAAACAGTTACTGGTACCAAACTGCTTGATAATAAATGTCTGGAAAACTGTGATGACAGATCAAAGGATCAGCATTTTAGGTTTTGATTCTTGTATCTAGTTTAGACTGACTGTAAATAAAGTTCTAGTCAAGTTCCAAATGAGCAAGGGTAGGGTAGCATTATCCTAGAAATCCTGCTGAAACATCCTTGTGAAGGGGGCTTATTATCTGTGTGAATTGTGGAGAGATTTGTAAGCCTTGATTTTTAGTGAAAATTGCCTAAAGCAATATTAATTGAATATGCATCTTTCTGATAAACATACTGTACTTCTGAAACTGTTGTCATCAACATGACAACAAACTAGCATGGAAAAATAAAATCCCTCAGCAAGAGGCAGATTTCTTCATGAGAAATTCTACTGTCAAGTATAGAGCTTGCCATTCTCTTTTGTAAACAACTGCATCCATGTGGCCGTATGAGATGGACACTGTTTATGTGCAGTAGTTGTTGGGTTCTGCGTTTGTGTCACAATGAAAGACGTAAGATGAAGAAAAGTGGTGAAAACAAAATAAGTATGCAAAAAGGGAGGAATCTAATTCAAAGGAG
The DNA here is from genome assembly GCA_024611175.1 of Megaceryle torquata. Lineage (NCBI taxonomy): Eukaryota > Metazoa > Chordata > Aves > Coraciiformes > Cerylidae > Megaceryle > Megaceryle torquata. The sequence continues at coordinate 4,280 of JANIJG010016883.1, forward strand.
AGCACTAAGTTAGGAAATGACACCCAGCCTGGTGAATGCTCTTGTGCTTTTGGGATGCTAGAGCCATTCTGCTCCTAGGTTCCCTGCACTGCAAAGTGAGTGTACACTCTGCAGACAGCCCCAGACATGGCAGGCATGTTGTCTCCTGCTTAGAAAGAAATGCTTCTGTGTGAAATCAGAATGTTCCTTTGCTACAAACTACAGTGAATGTGACAAGAAGGAGCAGAGCAATCCCAAACTGGTATCTCCTTTTTGCTTTCTTTGCTGTTTTGCCTTTTGCTTTGTTTAGGTTCCCACATCTTGTCTTTTCCATTAACAGCTATTGTGCAATTTTATATATTAGGTGATTGTGCTGCTTCCTCCTGCATTTTCTGCAGCAGCAAACACACAGAGTAGCTGGTGACATTCCAGCATGCACTGGTCTTAGCCAGTCCTCTCAGAAACAGTGCTGCTAGGTATTGCCAAGATGATTTCACCTGACTGCTTTGGCGAGTGAGAAACTTGGCTGGGGTTGAGGGATTAGATGGAGAGGGGAAGGCAGGAAATCCTTTCATTTGCTTTTCATACTGAAGAAGTATGTAATGTAGCACTGCACTCTGAGATGTTCATGATAACGACAATCCAAGCTGCCTAAGTCACATCATCCATTCATATATATGAGCTATATTAATGTGACTGGTTTAGATCTGAGGCCTGTTTTTCTTCTCTGATAATGTAAACATGTTAATGAGAATCTGGCACCTATATTTTGAATGAATCTGTAAAGGAAGCAAGCCTGTGAGATTCATACAGGAAAAAAATCAGGTAAATTTCACCACAAATAACATATTTCCCTCCACTTGATAAGAAGAAAGAAGGAACTAACGGATCACTGTAAGGAATTATGGTATTTATCTCAACATATTGAGAGTGACAAATCTAACTCTTTCACTAGAGTGATACCTTCTATTTAGATGGACAGGCACTTGCAGGTTGAGCTGAAAAGACTGCACCTGAAATGCAGTGATGGACAGTGATTTTCAGCAGTTAAATAGTCACCTGTTGTTCTTAACCATGTGAGGAGTCTTTCTGATGGACAGGTTAGAGGGGCATGAGTTTGGGGTTGTGGTTTAATATGATGCATTAGTAGCCGTCTGTTATAGTTTATTGCTTGTTTAGGAAGGGCTTTTTTTCCTAGTTGCTTTTCTCAATATGCATAGTCTTTACTCAGTATAGCTTGTCTCATCTGTTGAGGGTCCCTTTTCATCTAGTTGTAGAGAAGTTATTTGATTACATATTCCTTTGCTATAAGGTTCTTTGGGGAAATTTCTGCAGGATTTCCGAAGTATATGAAATACAGACCTGGAGAGAATGCACTTAGAAAGGTTTAGGTTTCATACACCTTTAAATTTGCAGGGGTTTGGTTGCACTGGTCTTCCATGTAATTTTCTAGAAGGTATATAGTAATTTGGAAATAAGGATAGAGAACTCCAAGCCTATACATTACAGGTGAATGACGACTATACCTGCTAACACTGTGATAACTAGAGTGAATTTGAAAGATCTATTTCTTCCTGTTCCTTCTGCCTTTGTACAGATGTGTATGCTATAAAAGTTATTTATAGGATTCATTTAAATTCCACATTTTTCCCAGCACATTTTCCACCTTCTTTTTCACAGTACTTACTTGTAAAATCAATACTCTCAAACAGCTTTCTTTTTAAACTCCCCCTACCTTCCTTTAAAGCTATCTTAGAGGGCTCCATGTGTTTCCATGGAGCCACTTTTTAAGCATATAGAAACAAGCTCAAGCACAAAACTTCATTTTTAAGGAAAGCCAGCACTGTTACATACTTCAAAGAGCCTAATCACACTTGGCATCTGCAGATGCAAAGTTTAGAATGAATTTGTCAACATTTGGAACACGTGGTGTGTATTTTTGTTCCAGGTATGCTGTGTGGTTATGCACCATAGGCTGGGTTAAATATCCTGGGGAAAGGACTTCAGTCTACTACAGATTTGGTTTTAATCCCTCTCTTCTTCTCTAAGGTATTCCACAGCATCTAAGTAACAGAATTATTATTACTCTTTAAGCAGCTAAGCACACGTTAATGTCTACAGCTACAAGTTTCTAAGTAAATGAATAAGCAATTTAACAATATTCAGGGTTTAGAGATGTTGAGCAGTCTGCAGCATTCGCTGAGCAGATATGAATGTAAAAATACTGGTAAGAGTAGGAGCTAAGCCCTCAGAGAAATGTTTTCAAGTATTTTAAATCTAAATGAATAAAAATTAAGAAATAGAGGCTGATCCAGAAAAAAACCCCTCATTTATATTACAGCAGCTTTTAACTATGAAGAACTAGCATACAAAATAGGAAAATTCCACAAAGGCCTAATTTTGGACTCTGGAAACCGTTGTTTTAGCTGTCTGACCAGCATCTCATTTGTGCTGGGTACTGCTTTTGATTGTGTGTTTCCAGGTCGTGCTGAAGAGGTTTGCAGAAGTGCTCTGTTTCTTTCTGAGCTTCCCCTTGCTCATCAGGTGTCCCTGCCTGTGGCAGGGAGGTTGGATTAGCTGATCTCCAAGGTCCATTCCAGCCTAAGCCATTCTATATATGCTGCACTGACACAGATACTTGGAGATGGCACGCCCTGCATAGGTGTCATCGTTCCTCTCCTTGTAACTGTCCAGATGTTGTGGTGCCATGAGTTTTAATCAAGTCCCAGATTGTTCTATGACTCTTCCTGTTGTGATACCATATGGTTGGCTACCATAAGCAAGTTATCATTTCACAGAACCAGGACACTTGGCTAGACCTGGTGAGTTCTGTCTTTTGGCTCAGCTTTTAAAAAGGCAGCAACATGAATAGCTTTGAGTTTGCATTCAGAACCAGATCATCTGTGTTCCTCCCTTATAAAGCTTTCCATTTCTGTAATGTCTCTTGTCTAGAATCTCAAAATTCTTTGCAAAAAACAGTGAATTAAAACTGCCAGGAAACCCGCGATATAGAGAAATGCAAGATCTATTATTTGTGACAGACTGTGTTTTGGAAACAGAATAAAAGGGGCACTTCTCTTTCTGAGCCTAATACTTCTGATCAAATGCAACAGAGGAGCAAACTGAGGGACAGAGTTTAGGGTTTGCTGCAGTGCCATCTTGGGATATCTCTGTCACAGCCAGAAAGAGCCTCTGATTCCTTGTAGGAGTTGAGCTATTACTTCAGCTTAAAATCAACCTTAAGCTGTTAGTTCAGCTAACCCTCATGCATCTGGCAAGTCATGCAGCAAAGACCTGTGTGTATTAGCAATCAGTTGCCATTGTTCAGCACGCAGTCTGTCTGTGTTAGTTCTGTACTCTGAAGACAAGGGAGGAGAAGCACACATACCTACATCTTCAAATTTCTGTTCCTGGAACCTTTAGTTTATTCTACTGGCAACTGATGGCAACTTGAGCACTTTCAGTTCTGAATCTCCTGTACCTTGTGAGATTAGGTACAAATGGACGTGACAAAATAGATTTTGCAACTGAGAATGTTCTATAAATATAGGTTTTGTTCCTTTTATAGCTTTGCAAAAATGTATTTTATATTATCATTTTACAGGTGGTGCTGTCTCTAAACAAAAAAATAATCAAACTGCTGAATTAAGTGTTCAGTGATCACCTTCCCAACTTGCAGCAATTCTGTCATTGAAATCCATTCTATATTTGTAGGTGGACAAGATTCTTAACTCATGTTGCTCCATTGAAATACAGTGGAACTGAATAAATTTAGACACTGAAGTTTTGGCCTTTTCTATTCAGAAATTTCCACATAATTGAAAAACAGTTACAAAAGAGAATTTGACTCATAACAGAACTAAGATTTCTGTTATGATTTCAGATTTACAAAAACAGGGGCTTGACAGTTGCTTCAGTTCACTATAGATGTATAAGCCATGTTCACAGTTGTTTCCTCAGTGTGGGTTTGATTTCAACAGTTCTGGAATTCAGAGCTTGTCAAACTCCTTTGTGATTGACTTAATCTTTCACAGAAAGATCTCATGGGTTTATAGCTGAGATCTTGACTTTCTTCAAAATATTTTATATTTTTCAAAGTTGATGCTCCTAGTTTTAAATTCTGCATGGTTCCTTTTCTCATGTCCCTACTAAGAAAAGTAAGTACATAGTGGGATTTTTTTTTACAGCTGTTTATAGCATAACACTGGGACAATTTAAAAGCACAGAGAAGTGATTATGCTTGATCTTTATTGTTTTTCTCTCTTCTTCTTTTTTCTTCCCCCCATTTCATATTGTATTAATATTTGCCTCTAATTCTCATGTTACTTTCTTCTTCAAGCTGCCAAAATGTCTTCAAGTGGGGTGCTGAAGATTTAAATGGCAAATTTCTGGCAAACATCACAGAGCTTGTTTTCAATGGACAATCAAACCTGGCCTCTGATTACCAGGAGAATCATTTTACTTGCACTATCATTTATGCTCATAGTTCTCGGATTTGTTGTCATTTGCACATGGAAATATAACATTTACATATGCAAATAGTGCATGTGACTGTTTTGTGCTTTCAAAACAATACACAAGGTGCAATACCCCCAGTGGTCTACAGAACAAACACATAGAATCAAACTAGTAGCTAGTGAAGATAAGGAGGACAGGATAATTATGGCAGATACTTTGATAGAATCAAGAGCATTATTTTAAATATCTGTTGTCAGCAGGGTCAGCCATAAAATCCTTATATGCCCTTCACTGGACCCAGTTCATCACTCACAGTTTTATCTGGGAGGAGAGAGAACTGACAGCCTGGCAGGGCATCAAAGTGTTTTGCAACAGCCCTTGCTGATTCAAAGAATTAATTATTTTGCATTTGTTATAATCAAAGCAAGTTACAGCATTAAAGTGAACAGGAAAGAGGAAAAGAGGAAAGCAGAGGATAGTAGGGCCTGTGGACATCAGCACTGATGTTAGTTACTCCACACTGCAGGGAATGCTCTCCTAAATTCTCTTAAAAGCATGCACAGATTGTATATAGAATGTCTTTGTAAAGGAGGCTTTGATCTGTTGAGGGAAGCTGACCTGCTTGCTGTGTTTTAAGCAGGCAGTGGAAACAAGACAGGAGACACTAGAGACAGATGATAGGAAATGGACTCGGAGCAGAAAAACGAGCGTGCACAGATGTGCCTAAATGTGCCAGAAGCCTGCCTAAACCAAAAGCTGAGCTCCACAGATCCTTCCATTAAGATATATTTCAATATTTGTGGATCAGAGTCTTCTTTCACATTTTATAACAGAGGATGTGGCCAAACTTCTCTGCTTGCTTCCCTTTTTCCCAGTTTTGAAGACCTTGGGAGGAAGCTTGTTAACAAAGAGAATAATTTTGAGGGGAAATTTGTGTAGAACATAGTACCAGGCTCAGAGAAGATCTTGGGTAAACTGGTCACTGGGAAGTTTAGCTTGAATTATTCTGCAAGGAGCAGGTCTGGTGTGGATCAGTAATAAGGGATTGTGGTCACTGACTGATCGAAGATAGTCATCCAGCAGCTTCTGTCTCTGTTCAGTAAATCACATACCCCCGCCCCCGAGTAGTTTTTAATGCAGCTACAGTTAAAGGAAAGCATCAGCCAGGATACATTGCTTTCAGTCCTCTGTCTCAAGCAGCCTGGAAAAGTCCTCAGACTGCTTTTTCTGTATGTACCACACCACAGGCCACAAAACGCTTCCCAACAGCCTGTACCACACTTAAGATCAATAGTGAAGAGCAAAAGCCACAAACTATGATGTGCCTCAGGAAGGGAGTAGAGGAGATCAAGGGCATTGCCAATGTGAATGAAATCTACATGAAAGAGCCTTCGTCATTGCACTCCTGTCATGGATTAAAGGAACAATTGAGCAGAAGAATGAAAAGGCGGTGCCAAGAGGAAGAGAAAATATGGAGGAGGGAAGCTGGGTTTCTCCTGTTAAAGCATTCTAGTCACGTTCTTGGCACACAAGCAGAAAAGCACAGCTGCTTTACATCTGCCGTAGAGCACTGGAACTGAACAGGCACTAATAGAAGTATTCTGAGCCTGTTCAGATGAATTTTTTGTTTGCTCTGGTATGGATACAATACTTTTTGTAATTAGCAACATGGAAAACTATTTTCTAATGCCACTGCAAAAACTGATTTGGCCTATAAATGTTTTCTTTCAAAGGTCAGGGACTTATAAAGGCTAATTTTGTCACTAGAATGTCAGATCTGATGCACACCCTGGGAGACACAATAGCCACTGAATTACACAGTTTACATGTTTTATGCTGATATCCATGAAAAACACAGGCAATTTTCTTTCTTATAGCATTCTGACTAACTTTCATGCATTAAACCTTCCTAAGCATTTTAGGGCTTTGTGCCTAAAGAAGGGTCCACATCCCTGGATACCAATGCAATACAAAGATGATAATAATAATACAGGATTTCTTTTCCTGCTTTATAGTCTTTGGTGCATATTTTGAGTATGGCACTGAAATTTCTTTGGTAAAACCTTCAGTTCAGCTAACGAGGAAAGTGCATAAAAACACAACATGAAATCTTAAATCCTAGCTCAGTATCTCTGATCTTATCCAAGACCCAGCAACAGCCAGGAGGTAACAGTAACTAATAAACACATAAATGGATGTGATTGGCTTAAACTGTTCACTGACACTAGTGTTAGAGCATTTATATGTTTCAAACTGTCTCATTCTTCGAGTGTAAGTGAGGCTTCAGCTAGTATTGATCATTATTTGTCTTGCATAAGTTATATGAATTGAGACTTTTAAAGATGAAAACACCAAAGCAGAGAGACCGTGTTACACGAATTAAAGCCTGAGACAGACTTGAAGCACGACTACTAGGAAGAGTTTGTGTCTGGCATTTTAGACTTGCTGCTCTCAGAAATAACAGTTTGGGTCTTCTATCACCTGCTGCTCCTATTATTTAGTAAAGTTCTTTTGGCTTTGTATTAGATGATAATACACCTGTGTGGGTGACAAAAAGAGCTGTGCAACTGTGATAATTATATCTGAAAACAGCAGTGTATTCTTCAGCTTAGCTCTGCACGAGGAATGTGTATTTGAGTGTCATGTGGCTGGCTGCATCACTAGGACAAAAGCACTGGTGGATGCTTGAGTCTTTGAGCCGAGCGTATGAAAAGAAATGACATTTCCCAATGGCCTTATGAATAGTGAAAGGTGGAAGACCATATTGCTAATGTTGCATGGAGGACCTGTATTTAGTTTTAAGATTTGGAACATGTTGGGGGCTCTGTGTTTCTGTCTACATATAGTTAATATGCAGGTAGAACTATAAAGTAGGGAGTTCTGATCTGTAGAGCAACTTTGTGTTTGTTGTAGCTTTACCTGCATCTAAGCCATATGCCTTGTGGAGCATGTTGAACACACACCTTTTTTTATAACTCTTATATCTCGGGAGAAATTCTGACAGGGCCATGGCAAATTGCTCGTTCAACTAAATGCTGGTAGAGAGGCTGCTATGGATCAGGCTTTTGGAAAAGATTCAATGCCACTGTCTAGACAGAGGCAAGAAACAAGGGCTCCCTTTCCACCCATCCCTTTGGAGCCTCATAACAGGGCTATGTAAGTCTCCTAATTAAACTGGAGTTTTGCAGTTCACCCTTAGGAGTTTTTTCTTAAAAAATGTAGGTCACTTGATTGATGTGTATTCTTCAGCATCCTAATCTCAAGTGAGAAAATAATGAAAAACAATCTGTGCTGCATGCAGCCAAAACTGAGGCCTATGCAGAAATGGAATGTTTTATTACATAGAAGTTTTAATAAGCTATGAGCCACCAATCCCACATTAGGAGGAATAGGAATAAGGAGAAATAGTGCAGTAAGCCACACTTTTGCAGTGGTTGACAGGCACTGCTGTTATTTGCTGGATAACATCCACTCAGTTTGATGGAACACCAGATTTCAAGTAGTGGGTGTGTTTCACTGGTGGTCTATGACGCTGGGCCCATGCAAGAAATGAGGACTAGAAGGCTGATACCTGGGCATAGCAGGGAAAGGGAGGTCAGACATGGAGGTGGTATCTTATGAAGGGCTGGATCCAGGCACAGGCTGCCCAGTCCTTCTGAGAAACAGAAGAAGGAAGGTCAATGGAATTTTTTGAAGAATCGGGCATTATCCAATAACTGATTGTCCTTACATGTATAAGGACAGGCTGTTCTATCAGTTCAGCTCAGAGCACCGTAGCACTGGTAGAATTATGCACTATTGTGCCCAGTTTTAGGGGATGTTGAGGATGGCCTCTTTGTATCCTCACTGCTTCCAAAGTTATCCAAGAGAAGAACTAGGAGAGAGTGAGTCTTAAGCATTGTTTCCTGTCAGAGATATCTCTATGTCAGAATGAGATTCCCAGATGGGATTCTTCATTATTTCCACCAAGACACTTTGCTATTACAAGTCAGGAATGGCACTGAATGTGCTCTAAAGGCTGGAGGGAACTATCATTAAAAAGGTATGTAGTTTTCACCTTCTCTTAGACTGCTTAGCAGTCTAGCAGCAGACTTAGCAGCTGGAGCTTCCATCTCAAGGTCTGATCATGATCATGTTTGTCACTTAGTGCTGATGAAAAGGACATACTTATCTTAATCCTTTCCTTAGCTACCAAATGTGGACACACATGTGCTCACTGATGCACAAGCAGTAAATCAGCAAAGAGGTCAGGGAAACCAAGACGGGAATATAGACTTTTAACTTAATATTTCTGTGAAAAGTTTCCCTCAGAGAGGATAATACAATCAGTAGTAAACTAATATTATTATTCACTTTTCTGTCATGAGGATATTGATCACCTGGATGATAATAACCAATATTGTATTAAGGACCCCAAATACTAATTGAGCTACCTCATTTTTTTCAGGGGGGTTTATGGGAAGTATGTAGTGAAGTGCTCAGCGGGGATTGGCAGGCACTCGGGAGAATTGATGAGCCAAGATTGTGGGAAAATAAAAGGAAGAAAATGGCTTGCCCAGTGACTAATTTGCACACCGAGACTTTTGCATTCTCAGTGCTTGCAAACAAAGATGTGTTGTTCACATACCTATGCAGTCCAGAAGATCCTGGCCTGAATAGTATGTGAGCAGCATTAGCTCTTCCCTATGAATTTGGTAGCTGTGTTCCAGTGACCAGTTTAATCAGGTCTGTTACCGTGTTGACAAACCAGTGGCCAACATGTTCAGTAGTTACTGTTGGTTTGGGATGCTTCCATTTGGGAATGCTCATTTTTCCACACTGTATCTAGGCCTGCTTTTCAGCAAATGGAAGCTAGGCATTTTGTGCGACAAAGGGATTCTCGAGTCACCCCAGACTGTATACTCAGAAATAAACTGTGAGTCACTTAAAAATGTAATTCAGTATTTTTATAGGAGAATTTTTTAAATTTAACAATATTTGTATTATTAAATTTATACCAAATGTGTATTTGGAAGTATTTCTCACTGAGTAGTATAGAGATGTTTTGGGTGTCGCTGTAAATTAATGAGCGTCTGTTTTTCATTGTAGTGAGAAAGCTGTGAGAAAGCATCCAAGTGAGAGTATTCACCATTAGAATTCAGCATCTATGGTGAGGTGTGATACAGGGTTCTCTGAATGTTTCCTCTTGAATCGCTCCATGCCTGAAGGTTTAATATCTAACAGGGCTTTTCCTTCTTTTGATGCCAAAACACAAAATTACTCACAAGGTCAATTTTGTTCTGGAAATGTGTTTCTAAGGTGGCACAACACAGTGCCACAATACCTTGTGGCCTCTTTGGGGCTATTGTTAAAACTACTAATGGGAATTGAAAAAAGAAAACAAGGCAGTAAGAAAAACCTCTTTATTCTACATATTCTCCTGCTTCTTCACTTTTCCTTGAGACATTTTGTCTGCATCTGTATATTTAGTGTGTACTTCATATATGAGGAAGAGTTATAAGATGATTTGTATTAGCCAATGAGCTGTGTGTCTTCTGGGAACATATATCCTGATTTTTCAATCTGTACAAATGCAGGATTTAAAGAGAAATGCAGCCTGGGTCCAAACAAACCTAAGACCTCAGCATGTTCATGAGCACTTATTCTCTATGACCTTCCTTTCATTTAGTAAAATCTCTTTGCCCTTCCTTTATTCTTCTGTAGACCTCATCTAATATTTCTCTTCTCTACCAGAGTAATAATTCCCTGGAAGGTTTAGTCAGATAATGTTTGAAAAGTGTTTAAGATCCTTGAGGAAAGGTCGTCACTACAAGGAGCTGAGCCCTAGTGACAGGACTGCAAAATAAAATTAAAAAAAAAAAGGTAGAACTATGGCACAGCTAAAAATAGAGACTGAAGTTCCTCTTCATTCTCAAGCCATATAAGGATCTATGCATAGCTGTGTAAGGCAGGATCTTCATGAAAAAAAAAAAAAAAAAAAAAAAAAAAAAAAAAAAAAAAAAAATTAAGTTTTGGCTGATTTAACATGGTAAGTTCATATGTTTCCTTTGTAGAGCTAAATCATAATTTTAAAGCTGTCAGAAGGCCGCTCTTTAAATTAATTTATTGCTCTATGTGCCCAAGAACAGCTACAAGTGTAAACACAGGCACTCCCTTGGCTATATCCAATGCACTTTTCCAGATCACTTCCAAGTGGAATAACAAAGAATGAAGCAACATTTCTCTGCCACTGACAATCGAAGGATTAGTTCTTTACTAGTACCTCTAAATGGTGGCACCAGGGTCTGGTGTTTGTCTAGAATTTCCAGTGACATTGCTGGCAGTTCCAGGCATGGATGGCATGCAGGAAAAAGGTATTGCTCTTGGGCAGAAATCTCCTTGCTAACAAACTTATCTACACATATGTGCACACATGCTTATGCACATCCAGAGGTATAGATAGACCATATCACACTCTAAAATTAGTAGTTACAGAAAATGATATATGCAGTAATTTTATATTCTTAGTGCCTTTGTGGCTGCACATTTCTAAAAAAATACCTGTGTGATGTATTGATGATACTGCTTAGATTTTCATATGACAGAATGATGAGTGTGCTTGACCTGGCGAATCTTGTAGGACTGTGAGGCAGGAAGCCCTAGAAATCTAAAATGGAACAGACTCATCGCAAGATTCCCTGTAGTGATTCTAGGATTCCCATCCAGTGGTATAGGATTTCCTGGTTTTTGATAGTGTTGGATAGAAGAGGTGTTCCAAGATGCTGATTAAGAGAAGGATGTCAAATATAAGCTCCTCCTGCTGATGGCAAAGAAACATTGTTGAATCTGATTTGTGTAACCCGCGTGAATGTGCAAGGTTTGGTTGTACATGAGTCGGGGGTTCTGCTGGGATAGAGTTAATTTTCACAAGAAGCTGGGAGGTGACATAGGCAGGGCAGCAGACCCTAACTAGCCAAGGGCATATTCAATACCATATGACATCATGCTCAGTATATAAACTGGTGAATGGCTCAGAAACTGGCTGGGCACCAGGTTTTGGCTGGTGAGCAATTGTGTTGTGCATCACTCACTTTGTATACTGTTTAATCAGTATTATTGTTCTTATTTTTAATCTCCTTGGGTCGTCCTATTCAGCTGTTCTTATCTCACCCCATCAGCTTTTACCTTTCTCTTCCGATTCTCCCAGTCCCACCAGGGCAGTGAGTGAGTGGCTGCATGGTGCTTAGTTTCCGTCTGGTCCTAAACCACGATGACCTATTTTGTGCCTGATTTGTATTTGGACTGATGTCCAAACCACAGTCACATAATCTTTTTTTTCGCAACCCAATTTGTTCTCAAATGCAAAACAAGTAAATAAATAAGCCCCCCCTCCCCAAGCTATTTCTAGTCTGTGTACCCTCCTTGATTCTTTCGCTGTACATTTGGAAAAAAATGAGTACTAGACCCAGTACAAGCCAGTCTGCTGGGTTCCATCGGTTTTCAGGCATTGCTCACATTTCCTGTCTATCTTTTGTGTCATCTCTTTTCATTGCTGCTTTAGATTAGCCACAATGCAGAGCCATTCATGGTTGTCATATGGTATGTATCAGGCTTAATTGTTCGTCCTGCCTTTCATCATCTCATCGTATTTCACAGACCACAATTAACTATGATTCTTTTGAGGCACCCAGCTTGCCTTTACTTGCTACTTACCCTTACACATCCATATGGTTCAACTTGGTTTTCAAAGATCTCTGTCATTTTGTTACTTTGTTCAACGCAACAAACCAAGAACTATTTTGGACAGCTTGTTTGCTGTGGCATGTGTATACACCTATATATTGGAATTTATATCAGAGTAAGAGGCAGCTGGTAGATCTGGAGAATTGTGGAAGATTGTGCTACAACAGACTGATCCAAACGCTTGTATTTGTGGATTATTGGCATAATTCCTGTTTATGTCCTGTCTTTCTCTGGTCTGTGCAGTGATGATGTCTTGTCCCTCAGGGAATTTTATTGTCGTCTCTCTCTCCTGTTAAGAACATTTTCCTAATTTGGTCTCTTAATCTAAAACTGCTCTGCTTTGTGCTGTGTATTGTGTTCCAAGACTGAAAAGGATTCCCAAAGCTCTATTTTTATGGCATGCTTTTGCATCTCCGTTAAAATCAATGGGAACATGTTGGAGAGAGGGAGGGCAGAATTCCTTTTAATAAGAATTTTCATCTAAGATATTTTAGAATATGGTGGCATTTCTATCACTCTGAACTTTTCTTTCTTCTACACTCTTCTGTGCATATATCCAGCTCTCCAGCAATTGTTTGGACGAACAATTCAGAAACATTTGCAGAAAAGACAGGAGGGAATGGTAAAGATCATGACTGAATCAAAGTTGGATCTTGATGCCAGCGGACCCTGAGCACCAGATTTTTCCAGCATACCCAGCTGAAAATACAGAACAGGGAGAGGAATGTTAAACTTGTTCAGCTAAAGCTGGACTTTTACCTTTTAAACCTCTCTTCCATAGTAATCTCAATTTGCCATACAATGGAATGCTTAAAATTAAAGCAAGGGACTAGTTAAATTTTCCAAGTCAATCTTGTTTGTCTGTGCTTTGAGGATTCCAAACTGATGACAAATATGGTAGTATTTGTGTATGTATATTTGAAGTTGACTTTAATTAATGAAACCCATGGAGTCTAACCCCAATCTTATTTAAAATGTCAGATGCACAGAAAGAAACTGTTTTACATTTGAAATGGAATAGAAATGAAAGCATTGCTTTCAAATTTATTTTTAGGTTAGTAAACTATTTGTGTACCCATAATGTCCATTTAATTTTGGAGTTTGGTCCATAAGGAATGCTGGGAGAGGATGAAAAGTAAATGTAGTAAAGGACAGTTTGGTTTTTGTTTTGTTTTTTGTTTGTTGGTTTTTGTTTTGTTTGGTTTGTTGTTGTTGTTGGGTTTTTTTATTTGCATCTGGTAGGTGGCAGGATCTCCTTGGGACTGCCTGTGAGCCAGCTCTAGATATTTCACCTTCTCTAATAGCATGTTTATATTTACAGTCCCTGGTTTTCCCCTGATGCTGGGAAACATGGGCTTTGTGAAATATTTGCATTGTGTTGATATGATATAACTAAATGATAAAAATATCCAGTGATGTGGAGAAAAGGAGAATATAGGGATTGAAATATTTTACTAATTTGTCAAGGAAATCTGGAAAACATCTGCCTCCACTGTTTGTTCTTCTGTTGCTTTGCTTTTAATTATCCCCACCTCGTTTTAATGGAACATAAACTACCATTTCACAGCTTTATATGATAGACCAATGCATAGACAACTGCCGTGACACTTGCAGTACCCTGGACTTGCCCTTCTCTTTCTTCCAGATGTCTTCTGTGCAAACATTTCTAAACTAAGTATTGATTAAAAACAGTTTAAGGAATAGACACAAACAGTCTCAGTGTACAGGCACATTAAATGCAGTTGTGGAGGTCAAAACAAGACTTGTTTAATTTCCATATGCTTTTTCTGATTCATGGAAGGTGAAGAATCAAGGTTCTTATGAAGACTTTTATTCATGTCTAGTGTTCTCCCTTGCATGATACTGAACGTGTGGTGTCTGCTAGATGTGTTTTTATAGTCGGGCAGCAGGTGATACCCTGAACTCTTTTCCATAGGAGGACAGCAAGAAAACAATGCGGTGTTTTATCCATGAATGGGAGCAAGCTGGTAAGCCTAAGGATGTAACTAGGCAGATGGGAAAATGTTGATCCAAAGTGCTGCTCAGTGGCACTGCAGAAGTTTTTCAGCCAAGATCACAGAAATTTCAGTCACTTGACTGAAAGATAAAGAACCTATGTAGCTATCTGTGACAATGGACATACATTATTTCAGGGCTAGCAATAGTTTTTGTTTGCAGAAGAAAGCCGAGACTGATCTGTGCCTCATCCTGGTTAGAGACAGGAATTCTTTCAGCAGGTAGTTCCATAATGCTTTTGTGCATAAGCTGTTTCCTTCACTCCTTTGCAAGGCCCAGGGTTTGTCTTAATTGGTAACATTTGCAAAATGCTTTTTTTCCGGTCTCTGTGCACTTACGTGCATCATTGCAAGTGTAGGAAAAAAAATCCACCTGCCTTCTGAAGATGGTGCGAAGAGATACAAGATTATTGGTGACATCTATTGTTCTTTCCACAAAAGAATGAACAGAGTTGCCTTTCAGCACTGACAAGCTTAGCTACAGAAATCTGAAGACCAATGTTTGCTGCAGTAGAAGCTGAGAAGGGTAGTTGAGACAGTATTGACTAATGAAGAAGATCTGTACTTCAAATAATGATAACCAAGGTTTTTTCCACTTTCCCTTTCCCCAAAATGACTGAGACTGAATGAATATAGCAACAGAAAAAAATAAAAACCCCCAGGTGCATAATTTTTCCACTAATATGCTAAATGCCGTTCTGAAGGTATCTTACACCACAGATGCAGAGAGCACTCAGATGCTGTTCCTACAATACTGTAAATCTAGTCATCTTTCTCTTGGTATGATAAACAAGAAATAAACCCAAGATAAACAAGCAACCTGTAGTGAAATTTTCAAACTGAAAGTGAATAATCACATGGAACAATGAGAGAGGTTTCAATCATGACACATCTCAACTTCCTTTTGGGGCATACCCAATGTTGAAGTCCCCAGAAAATTGAATAAAAGGAGAGGAAAAAAAAGAAGTGCAAGTAGAGGATGAAAATGCTGAGAGCAGAGGAGTTGTCATTCATTTGTATAAGTAACTGTTTCCAGAGTCTGACTCTTGTGAATCCCTATTTCCATTATAAATGTTCTTTATTAAGTAAAAGTGAGGAAATGTTACTAAATGTGTGTGGAACAGAGACTAAAATGACACATTGGGAAGGGATGCATGCTGTAGAAGAAGGGATACATGCTTTAGAGTGACCAGGGTTTTCAAAGCTTTTGGTGTGTAAACATTTGGGCACGTTTGACTTCAGTGTTCAAATAAGCAAGTAAAAAGGGAAAAGATGTGTGCCAGTTTGTACCTAACTAATGTGGCAGAAGACTAACCACAGCAGGATACAGTAAGCTTAGAAAATAACTAAGGGTCTTTTGACACCCATATTGGCCAGAATGAACAAGAAAGACTATTTTTGCAGAACTAATCAAAGGGCAAGTCGAAGTGGAAAGTTGAGAGATTAAATGGGAAGATTAGATAAAGAAGGGAAAAAAGTGATCGGGAAGGACCTTTTGGTAAGAGGATTTGGTAAACTTTGGTAAGAGGATTTTTCAAGACACTGGTGGTATATTCCTGATTTTTTCAGAGGCCAAGCTGCTTGTATACCTGTATTCTGAATAATGCCTAGGACATGTGATAAGAACAAAACTATGATTTTACTACAGTTGCCTCTGATAATATTTAGTGGTCCTGATAATATTTAGTAGATGGTTGGACTTGATCTTGAAGGTTGTTTCCAACCTTAATGATTCTGTGATTCTATTCTATATTATAAACACTTCCATTTTACCTGAGAGTTTCTGGAACTGGGCTCTGAATTCTGGAATAGGATAGCTGTGAATCATTGTCACTCCCGGGAAACGTTCTGCATGTGCAGAGTTAAAACCATTTCAGTTTGGCTTGTTCCCACAATGCAAATATCCACCTGTGCATTGCTGTGAAAAACTTTTTCTGAATCATCTCTTCCTATGTGTCTAATATTGATTTAATTGTGGGGTTTGGCATTACTTAAAAGCTTGAAGTGTTTTTAATAGATAAAATATGTTGTGTCCATTATTTGTGTCGGCACTCCCTGGGGAATCTCACTACTCAGAATGTTTTCTTAGAGGCATTTACATACACAAACCCTTGCAGACGTCAATTCAAGCACTGCACCCAGGGAATAATGACTAACAGACTTCAGACAATGGAGAAATCCAGTTTAAAATCCAAAACTGTGTTATAAAACTACTACTTATTCTTTGTAGGTTTCTGTAACAAATGAACTCTCTTTGCTATTTCTAAATATCTGATTCTATTCATATTTATCTGGATTAGTCCCCAAGACCGCAAGCAAATCTGATTGGAAAGGCAGTTGCAGGGCTCACATCTCCAGGTCTCATCTGGATTTTTAAATCATGATGCTTGTATAGCATCAGGACAGACACTTTATAAATGATACTTCAGATAATTCAAGGAACTTATTTGAGGATGTATTTGAAGTCACTAGGGATTTTCCCCTTTTAGGCTAACTGCTCTGCACAGGGGTACATTAAAGAATTATTTTGGAACATGATTCAGACCACTGATTCATGGTATACTCGAGCTATTTTTAATTTGCTCAATGAAAATTTATAGGAAAGGAAAAGCACTGTGTATTTCTGTTGTTCCACTTTCCTGATCCTTCTGTATCCCCTTAAGTCCACTTCTTTACCAAGAGCAATATATAATTTTGTTTAGATTTTTAACTTTTACATATTTCTCCTACTGACGTACCACTCTACCATGCATCAATTATAGGCAATATGTGTTTTAAGTCACTTAAAAATGATCTCAGCTTGATGATAGGTGTTTCTTCCTATTAAATGGTTAAATTCTCAGCTCAGCCTCTTGACATGAGCTTGTTAGATTATAACTGGACCTTCATGTTCTGTACTGCCACACAAAACAGATGCTTGCAGAAGAAGGCAGCAGTAAATGAGTATAATGTACTGAAGAGAGTAGTGCTGGGAAGGATGCATAATTACTCATCATCACTCAACTTTTCACCCTGTCATCAGCACTGCCACACCTCCCACTCCCCTTTGCTTTTCCATGGGAAGGGCCCAACTTTCCTCTCCTGGAAGCTCAGAAAGAACCTCAAGATGTTAGGATAGATTCACCTTTCAGTTAATACCTGGAGCCATTAAACTGGTTCGAATGCAGTTATTTCAGAAGTGATAGGAGGTTGACCTGGGCTTCTGTACCAATGATGGCTAACTCAGCTGACAACAGCTAATCTAAGATAATGGTGATTGTCCAAGAGGATTCTAATCCTGTAAAACAGGAGTGCGAGTGGAAGATCTCTGGACTAGCTCCTAAATGAAGCATCTTTTTGTCTGTGCCTGAGCTGTCAGAGTTAGGAAGTTGAGCTTGTTTTTTTAGGATGAGCTTGGTAACTTCATGTCTGGGGTACAGGGGATATTCCACACTCTGTGTTAAAACTGTCTTTGTGCAACATGAAGTGAAATTACTGTCTTCCATCCAGCTTTAACTTTCTATTTTTACTCGGGTATGTTTCATTTTGGCCTTTTGCCTTTTTATTCCTTTAAATAAATATGTTTTTAAGGGCATGGACATTTCTCATAATCCTCATTATTTACCTATTTATTTTTTTTTCTTCAAGGCTATATTATTTTGCAGCCTGTAAATAAATTCCTAAACTAAATAAAACTATCAGGAAGTAACAATGTTACCATAAGGTCCTAGCTGAACTATGTTTTATGTTAAAGATATGCAAATTATACAGATGTTAACATGAAAATGCACCTCAGCACCATTACCAGAATAGCTGTATGATGGTTATGGTCTGACAGGTTTAACTTGGTAAACTCTGTCTTTATGCTAACAATATAGGATCTGCAGATTCGCTTCTCTTCCCCCGGTTTTACTGCAATACGTACAAATCTTTTATGGCTTTATGTAAAGGGTGAGATGCCTTGCCCCTATCCCAGGGCCTTTTTACCTCATTACACACTCATCATCTGCCCTGGCTAATTTGTATCATGAATTTAGGAAAATAATCCAGTTCAGACATATGAAAGTTTTTGGGACCTGAACTGGTAGCGTGCTGTTTAAACTGAGATCTGAGAAGTTCACATGCAGTTTGGAATGACTTACTCTGCTGGAGCAGGATCACTGCAGTGTGTGATCTGACCCTGTCCCTCCCCACCCCCTGCGGCATGAAAAACCATCTGAAGGGTTTATTTACCGCAGCTGCCCATGAAAGCTGGTTTAAAATCAACATTCAGAGAACAAGCCATGGGGTTCCAGCGCAGTACAGAATCTACCAGAGAGGAGAGTATTGCTCTTGGACTAGGAAAACAACCATTCCGTTTAGGAAAAGATTTTGAGGTTTTGAAGTGTATTTATTTTACAATAGGAAATGACAACAAGGCCTTTTAAAATTCTCAGAGACAGACAGACAGAGACAGACCCCAGAGTAGACAAGAGTCTGCATATTTCACCAAGGATGGGGCAAGGGGAGTGTTAGTCCCTGTGCAGTGTTATTTTAGTTTTGGAGCTGCAGCTTCTTCAGCTATCTTCATATCTTACATGAAGAAACATTTTTGTTCAAACTGACATATTTCCTCAAAAACTTGTAGTTTTTGTAAAAGGTTTCATGGAAAAGTAGCTCTCCCTTGTATTTAGTGACCCAGAGAAATTGCTGTATATACACACCTTGTCAAACAAATGTGGCAATGCAGATGGCTTGGGACATGTAGGAGACTAACATAAATGGTGAGAAACACCCAACACTGGATCAGGGATTTGTGAAAACTCTAACAGCATCTTTGGTTTTTAGAATGTTTCTCCACCTCTCCCTTGAGGCAACCTTGGACCTCTGAGTGAATTTATGGCCATATTTGTTTTCCCTGTATTATTTCTGTGCAACTATTTTTTCCTCTGTAGAGGCGTGTTGCTGCATTTTGCTGCAGCTTTCTGTAAGAACCATCTTGCTTTAACCATTTTAGCCTACATTCCATTTTATTCCTTTTTTCCATATAGATTCCTCCTGTCCCTTTTGATTCATCTGGTTCATTTTCAAGGCATCCTGTTTATTTTTCCAGCTGTTTGTTTTTAGTGTGTGTTATCTGACCTTTTCTGTCTGCTCTTTTGGGGATGTATACAAAGCTCTTCCTTTATTTGCATTTGCTTTTCCTTCTCCCCTCCACAGTACCTAATGTTCACCAGTGGAACCTGAGAACAGGAAAGGGGAATAAAAATCCACACGCCCCCAGGAGTTGATAAGAAGCACAGTTCTTTGCTAAACACTTTCTTTTGAGCTGCATCAGTTTTGCCTTATTTCTTCTCCAAATGTCTCCCTTTGGGGTCCTGCACTGCCCCTTGCATATAGTAACTCAGACTGTTCACTAATGTGGAGAAGGGAGAGAAAACCATGTTAAACCACGTTCTGAGAGCTTTTCAGCTTGCACCTGAGAATTTGTGTTGATTTAGCCAGAACTTGGGCAGCAGTTGCTATTAAATAAAATGAATCTGTTGCCTGTTGGGTTTTGGGTGGAGCCAGCCTCTAGAAGGTAGCTTGCATGGGTGTTGTGAATGCCTGGCCATGCTGTTTAGTCTCGGAAGAAGCTGTGCCGCTAAGCCAGCAGGGTCCTTGACGTTTGGATTCTCAGTCACCTAAATTTGAATTTGGGACAGGATGTGTTTTTAAGAGAGATGTTGTAGTTCAAACTGGAGTTCATTCAATAAATTCCTGCAGTGCGCTTCTAGCCTGGTTGCTCACTAGGTGAACCAAGACCAGGTAGCTACTTATTTAAGAGTTTCAGTGAATATTTGCCAGTGATGATGTGGCCAGTATTTCTCACCTTGGGATAAATGTATGGGATGAATTATGAGTTTTCTTAGACCTCTTTCTCTGTGCTCCTGTGAATCCATAACAACTTCTGGTGTAGACCATGACTGAGCTGATGAGAGTTTGAGTAAGTGAGAATGGAAAAGTGTAATTCAAGGTTGAAGTGCACAGGGAGGAATTCCTACACCTGAGTATTGGATCAATGTTTAGTTTTGGGTAACTCAAAAACACAGGCAGGGCAAAAGACAACCAGTGCTAAGGATGAACTGGTAATGAGATAGAGTGAAGATAAATTTCAGCACAAGAGATCTTGCTGCTCACTGCTTTCTCATGTTGAAAAGATGGAGGTTTGTTAGCAGAATGTTTTAAGTTGCTTTGCAGGATTAATATTCTACATTAAGTAGATGAAGGTGCTTGACAAAATACAGTTCATCCTAAGCATTTTTTGACAGAATATATTTTATCCATGTAGGGCCTTCAGCAGAATTGTCAGCAATGTCTCATGATAGATGTCTATATGAAGAATTGTAAAAGCCTATTAAAAAAAGGACCAGACAACTTAGTGCTATGCCAGTCTATTTGAGTCTGAGGGGGTGGTTGGAAAGGGATGGGGAACCAGGTGATCTTCTAATGGGAATTTAATCATATACCTTCTAGAAATAATGGGAATCCAGAGATGATTAAGGAAGAGATGAGGAAAAAATAGCACTTTGGAGAAATTTCCTCACAGAGAGAATGATTCATTTTGGACTGTGCTGTCAAAAGGCAGCTATGGAAACTGCAGCTGTGGATGTATTAAATAGGAGTCAGGCAGGTGCTTACTGGAAAAAATGTTATGGATGGAAACAAGCACCAGGAGGAGTGGGAGGAATCTGCAGAGCCAGCTTCCGGTTTTTAGTTACAGCAGAATAAATGTGTTATTCTGCATTTGCATTGCAGATACACAACAGTTCTCAGTCGGAGACGATGCTTGGCTGCCATGGATTTTCATGAACATGTGTGCAAGGGGCCATTCTCACCTTCCACTAACATTTTCTAAAAGGAAGAGGCGTATCAAATGCCAGGATGAAGGGAACAGTTCCAGGATGGAAAAGGTTGAGCAATGGTGGTGTAATAGAAAGCAAAATTTGGCCCGCATTAGTTTCCTCCAACAGGGCTGTGTTTTCCATTAGTAATGCTCACACTAATGAGTATCTCTGACACATGACAGCATACCAAAAGTTTAGCCCTGCAGAGGAAGGCAGAGAGTGATGAAGAGGTATATTAGATGTTGGGGTTGAAAGCAGGAAACAACAGAGAGACTGGAAGAGGAGCTGAGAGAGGTCAACAAATTGCAGCCTATTACTGGGGCCATCATGACTTCAAAAAGAGTCTGATGTTCTGCATCAAGGAACTTGTTGAGATGTAAGCCTGTGGTGAAACTGAAGAAGCTTCCAAGAATGCTGCTTACCCAAAACTACTAGTTTCCCTTAGCTCTCAAACTTCCTTTTGCTTCTTTGTCCTGGCCTTTTGGATTCAGATGTCATGTAATTGCAGATGTTGCCATTGGTTTCTGTGAAGTCACTCCCATTTATGCCAGAAATTGCAGAGGAGAAGTCACTAATCATAAGGAGAGACAGAATGTAAGTGTAAACCTCTAGAGATGCTCACTGAGGCTGTTACTGTTTTCTTTCCTGCATCTCAGGTGTGAGTCTGTTGGCTCAGGGATCACATCTGGATGCTTCTGGGTCATAATTTGAAAGCAGCTTCCAGTTTATCTCAGTGCAGCTCCATTACACCCCAGTTTCTCTGTGTTGTCCCAGTGCCCTGCCTGCACACCAACCAACACAAAGATAGCTACAAAATGCAGCTGTAATAACAAAAGCCTCCAGGTTATTTCAGAAGCCCAGGAACCAGACCCTCAGCTGGTTCAGATCAGTTCACTACACTGGAGAGACACTGATTTTACACTGGCTGAAGATTTGTCCCTGAGATTTCTTTTAGCAAATGGCATGGGGAGAAAATTGCTGGAGAGGGCTGAGGAAAAGAAATCCTTTTTTCTTTTGGAAGAGTTTCAGACTTGCTGACTCAAATGCCAGCCATCAGTTTATCTCCTGAATCCTGGGGATACAATTTGCTAGGTAAAACCACATCTGTTCTTCAGTTCAGTTTCACCTCTTTGAAAGCATGTCCAACCTACCTTCCTAAATGCCTCCATAAAATTAGGTTTTAGTTACATATGTTTCATTCTGTATTGCAGGTTTCCATGGCACGCTGATTTGCCAGATAAAGCAATCTGCAGCCCATTTATTTTATCTTAAAGCCTTTAAAATCTATCTTCTCTAAGCTTGAAATTCTCTCATTCAGGCATCCAGTGTTGTTGAAACCCCAATGCCAATAATTCTTAATGACGTGTGTGTCTAGCCAGAGTAATTCTCCTCATTCAATTTGCAATTTTCCAAGTCAATCCTTTCGGCATTGTGACTGTAGCCATTTATTTTGCATTCTGAGACAGGCAGCTCCCTTAAACAAAATGATCCCAACTTTACAGGCAAAACGGTGTCTTATAATGAAGGGCAACCAAACTTCAAGTTTGTTTTGGAAACCAGGGATAGTATTATCTTTGCTTGTTTGCTCTCCTGAGCTCAAAGCTAATTCACATCTATCTACACAGGCGTGCAAAGCTTTCTCTTACTATTTGACATAAAGGACAAAAGCAGAACCATTTCCTATTTGGCAGCCTGTTTTGTCTCTACTCTTGTTCAAAGAGCTGTTGGACCATGGCTTGTATCTTATGCTATTTCCCATGCTTAGGAGCTAATATCTGCAGTAACCAACATACTCTGCTGTTAAAATCCAGACTCCTGGTTTCTGGAGGCAGCATACTTAGGACATCTTGATGGAAAGAAAAAGGCCCTTTGCAGTGCTCCATGGCTGACCTCAGCCATCTATTGAGATCTCGGTGACAGCTCAGAAAGGAAATTTTGCTGCTGCTATAAAGAGGATTGCAACAGCTTGAGTCTTTGGAAGAAGCTGAGGTGAAGATAACTGGGTGGGAAATGGGAGTTCTCAGCAGAACAAACCAGGATGGGTACACGTGTTTTTATCTTCAGGAACCATTGTGCTGTACGTGCTTGTGTTGTCCTGAAAACAAGAAGCTTTTGATCCCTGCACAAGGAAGATTAATGTGACCTTAAGAGGTTTTACATTGGCCACTGTGAAAAAAGAACTTCTAAGCCTCCCTCATTTCATTCATATATTTTTGCCTGTTCTTCAATACCCGTTGAAGGAACAGATACGTTTAAGGATGTTTATTTTAAGTTGGTACTCTGGATTGAAAAGCTTTTCCATCTGTTTCTGCCCTGCATTGGATATAATGTTTTGCAGATTGGAGCATTTATCAGAATCCCAGCTCAGGCTACTTACTGGCTTTCTGCCTTCGGAAGTGGGCTGTGTTCATCACCACTATAACTTCACTGAAATTGGTGGAATGACACCATCTGACCCATCATCACAAGTTCTTCCTGAAGTATCATCGTGCACGCTGGGCATAATGGCTGTGTCTTGGTTGACTTGTTTAATGAAAATATATTGAATTATATGTAGTTTTCATGATTACTGAAGATTACTGGTTTGCCTTAAGAACCTCTTGGTTCTGATTTTTCCTGTCCATGAGTGATTTGGGGAACAGCTTTCAAACTTGCCATCTCAAATTGCAGCCACAGATTTGGGTATACAAGCTGTTTAAGCAGGCAGAAATTGGGAAGGCGCCTGCTGTCTTGACTGAACCAAAGGAGCAGTCAGTTTGGGCAGTTTTGTGGAATATGCAAAAGAAAGAAAAATACAACACTTCTGTCATATTGTTACTCCCCACTCCTCCTTTCCTGATTTTCTCAACATTCTCCCATATTATGTGTTGTATAACCCCTTTGGGGTGCTGGTCCTAAATGCTGCCTTTAATTGTGAAGCACCTTGACTCATGAGATGGTCTCTGGTTTGTATTGGAACGGCTTATGGAGCATGGTTTTGACAAGAGCTGGCAGACTCTGATTTCTTCTAGCTTAGGTCTAAGAGTCACAACGCCATGTTCCGATTTCAGAATCATTTCCATTTGGAAAGACTGTTTTTCATTTCACTGACAGGTTATTTTTTCTCTAATATTTTATTTACAGAGCAGAGAGATGGAAGTGACATAGGTCGTGAGGCCAAATATCAGGTTCAGTTAGGGAAGGAACATTTTCAGGCTTTGTTAGCTTTCCGGAAAAAAAAATCTTTTGGGACAAAGCCTTTCATGCCTACCTTCAGCCAAAATGTCACTTGCTTTGGAAAGACTGAAGAAAATCAGTTAAGAACCCACATTAGTTAAGGGAGGCTGGAAGAAAAACAAAATTTGACTTTTTTGAAAGTAGTTTTCCACCCTGCTCTATTATATGGAAGGAGCGGTCAGGAGTAAAAGAGAATTCCACTTTAGAAATGTTTGCCACAGCAAACCTACAGAGCCCACTGTTTATTCAGTGCTGCTGTGGAAAGCCCCTTTGCAGTCACACTGAAGATTTATGTGAAATGACAAAATGGAGATTTAACTGTCACTTTCCCATGTCCCTGCTTTTTCTCTCGTTTCCTTCATTTTTCTTATGCTTTGGCAAGATTTGGGAAAGGGCTTGCTTCTTAAATTGTGATTGGTCTCCCTCGGTACTATTTCAGTGAACATTGTCAGCAGTTTGGCTGGCAAGCATATCTTGGATACCATTGTATGGAAGTTTTGACCGTGGACAGGTGCTGTGATTCTAGCTGTGAACCACTACAGTGAAAAGAGAATTTCTTCTAAATAGTGCCCATCCAGGAACTAATGCTGAAGAGAATATCCAGGCTGTTCTCAAAAAGACCCGTGGGCTAGGAGAGGAAGAGGACTTAAGTGATGTCAGTGTCACAGCAGTGCCTGCGAGTGCCTTCTCAGTGGTTAAACATATCTGAGGCATCAAGATGGAAAAATACTTCAGAGATTTTGTAAGCTGTAGGAAAATTTCCAACTATTTAGCAAAGTTAATGCTGAGCTCTTCTGACTCATAGCACTAAAAAACTGCTCCAGTCTCACTGCTGAATCAATTAGCTCAGCCAGCACCCTTCCCGTCAAACTAACACCTTCCCTTCTTGCTCAGTTTTAAGACCTAATTCAATAACTTCAATAACAAAAATACATAAAGCTGTATTCCCTTCTGTACCTGCTTCTGCCAAAGGTTTCTTGCGTGTTTCATCTTGGCCTACTTGCACATTTCATGCTAAAGTTCCCTTCAAAACAGAGTTTGGAGCCTGTGCTAGAAATCCAGGTCCTTACAGTCAAACCAACTGAGTTGTTATTTGTAGTCCTCCAGAGAAAATATAGTCCAGGGATGCTCGATAGTGAGAATTCTCGGGATCAGGAAAAGGCTGCTCTGGAGTGGACTGGTTTGTTTAACACAGGCAGGGGAGCTGAACTGGGGAGTGGAAGAACTGCCTGATTCCACAGTCTTAAAGCTGCAACTGAAGAGGCTGGACCAAGGCCCAAGGGGTCTGTAACACACAGTCAGCCCTGGATAGCCACCAAATGTACTTTAGAACTTATTGTAAAAGTTGTATTGTGCCTGTAACCTTCACAGTCACACTGTCTGGCTCTTTGTTTGGTCACCATAATTGTCTGTAGATCTCTTTACTATGTCTTTTATTGAAGCAGAATTTTCTCTGTGTGAACAGCTCTGTTAGCAGTTCTTTGGCATTGTAATCATTGCATCTATTTTCTTTTTAATTTTTATGATTAATTAGTCAATTATATGAAATTACCTTTTACAATTAAAGCATAATTTAGAAAAAAACACCAAGCAGATAATGCTCATTTGTCATTAAATTGCTTCTAAGTCAGGCTGTTGTATGGCAAGGTGTTTCTAGTTTCTGGTTTTACTGTTGGATGAACAGCACTGACTAAGAAACGTGCCATAATACAGTCTTTGGAGTGACTCAGTCTTGTCCTTCAATATTTAAAAGGAAAAGGACATAGATTTGCATTTTACATTGTTAATAAAAAGCATTTGGGCTTTGGGAGGTTGACGCAGCTCTGAGCTGAGTGTTTGTAATATGGAATTGAAAGGGCACTAGATGTAACTGTTATTTAAACTGTGACATAAAAAGGAATCTAAAATATGGTACCTTAAAAGTGGTTTCTATTGTGAAAAGGGAAGGACGAATCAGTTATTGCCTGTGTAATTGTTTAGTTATCCATCAGATTACTGCAAACTGCATGTGTGTACTTTTCAAAGTGCTTTGGTGTAGACAGACACAGACCTTTGCTCCTGAGGAATTCAATGATTTGCCCCATGGGAATTGCTGGGCTTGCTGGAGTTCACTTAATGACACTGATGGGTCAATTCTCTGCCAGAGCCAACAACTCATCTTCATCATCTTCTCAACTTCACATCCACTAATGATCAGTCCTCATAATGAAGGCATTTTTCACCCTGCCAAGAGTCACAAGGAGAAAAATTGATTGACAGAGTTATCTGGATTGTAGTAATTAAATCAGGGCAGACAAATCCCTGCTCTCATTATATTTCAGACATGTCTGAACCATGAAAACCAGAGCTGAAGCATACTGATTTGCTTCCTACAGTTCAAAATGTGGCGTTAAATGCTGTATATGATACATAGGGTTGCAATATATAAATGTGAACAAATTAGAAAAGGATAATTATAAATCATAAGTGGGCTAAGTAGGGGTGTTGGGTTTAACCATCTTTAGTGAAATGTGTATATCAAACCTTTGAGAAAAGCTATTACCTATAAGACATTAGCATGTTTCAGAAATGAACCTGAACCCATGCATCCAAATGGTCCAGCCTCATTCTGCAGAGCCACGCGCAGTAAGGCCAAGCAGATGGCAGGTAGAACTGGAGATGGAAACCAGTGGCAAGATACATACAGTACAGACGTGACAGGGCCTCGGGACTGGTGCTTGCACAGCAAAATGCAACTGTATGGGTTCTGAGCCCTCTTGTTTTGTAGATGGGAACACAGATTTACGCTGTAGGAGCTGGAAAAGGATTTCAAAAGCCATCGGAATTCTTTTGTTGGTGAATTGCTTGTTGTGCAGCACTTGCCTAGAAGAAGGATTTGTGTGCAGATGTTCTTTGTGTAATGCTGCAATCTGGATTCGAGAGCTGTCCCTTGATTCTTTTCAAAGAATTTTTTCTTCCATTAGTTTATTAAGCTTTTCTGATACTGTAAAATATTGCACCAACTTTAAACAGGGGATGCTGCATGAACTTGAATTAATGTTAACTAGCTAATTAAGCTGATTTAATCTAGTTAATATCAGATACATTTAGAGAGAGGCAGATTAGGGTTTAAAGCAGGAAAATTGAGTAAGGAAATCAGGATTCACTGGGAGAGATGCTCAGATAATACAAATTGCAGTAAGTTCACTGAGCTCAGAGTTGTATTTGTGGGTTATATGGCCCTTATATGATACATTTGAAAACAAACCTTAACAATTTAGAAATACAGATGACAAATGGAATTGGAATTTAAACAAGAGTGCATTAACTAGAAAATAATTCCAGGAGTGAAAGCTTTGGGGCTATAATTCCCATTCCCTTCACATGATTGCTTTTGTGGGTCCCTCCATGGGTCCAAATCAGCATGGAAGTGCTTTGCCTGGGGTGCTGCATGGCTTTGGGTCTGTAGTACTGCTTTAGGACTTGCTGTATCTCAGCAGCTCCTGTCAGCATCCGGAGGAAGTTCACAGCTCAAAGAACATGCAGGTATATACAGATAACCAAAGAAAGATTTTAAATGTACTTCTTTGTAATGTGACATTTTGCAAGATAAAGGTTATTCATCACTTCTGACTTCCACGTTTTAGAACACGTGGCTGTGTATTGCAGGACTTCAGGTGGAACACTTTGATTTAAAAACAGTCATAGTTTGGGATGAGATTCCACTGCTACTTATCACACGTTATTTTGCCTGTGCACTTTGATCCATATTGATAGAAATTCTTCTCTAAACCTTGCCAAGCAGAGTGTTAGCTGGACAGGGCACTGGGCTGGGAATCAGGAGATTAGGCTGAACTCCTGGTCACTGAAATTGTGGGACAGCCAATGACTACAAGAGGCCAGGAGAACTACAGTTAAATTCTCTTCCCACCTCCCTGCAATGTGATTGAAAAATAATTTCAAAGCCTTCCTTTTTTCAATAAGAATAATCAACTATCCAAAACAGAAGCCTCATTTTAGGACTGCTCATAGCCAGCCTTTCATACTGTGATTTAATGGTGTTTTGTCTATATAGTGAAAAATGTATTCCACTGAAACCTTGGTTTAATCCTGTTTCCGATGTTGGCATTTCTGGGAACTGTCAGCTTTTCAAAGAACTTGTCTATTTAATTATTGGGGTGGGGCATAAAATAGGTATAAATATTTATCTGCTTCGTAGTATAGGTGTTGTGTGAGTCTGAGGTTGAAAGGGGGGGGTGTTACTTGAGGCTGACCTGCCTGAATACCCAAGTGTGTTTGTTTATTGGGGTTCTTTCTTCTTATGGTCCCTGTAAAACATTCTAACCTCAGTTCAAACTGCACCAAGGGTAAATATCTGAAAAAGCCAGTGCTACAGTGGAAGCCCTCATTTCCAGCTTCAACAGGTTCAGCATCTTAGGAATTACAACTGACATGTCATGACAGTACCTGTTGATGAGTTGATCTTCTGAGAGCCTCATTAGAGTTTTCACTCATATCCAAAAGGATTCTGGGAAAGAATTGTTCTGACAGAAATCTAAGAGAGGTGCACATTGAAATACTACAATTGACTTTGACCTGTCAGTGTCTGTATAAGGCAAATTACCTGTTCTTGGCATGGTACTTGACATGCTGCTTTACTGTACAAGGATTCTTATTAAAAAAAATATCTCTGCTATTTGTATCAAAAGGATTTTAGTAGCAGATGGTGATACAGAGTATTCTGTTTGGCTGCAGCTGCTGATTATCCTTTTTAGAGATATGCTGTAGTCTAACTTGTAAACTGCCAAAGTTAAGACCAAATTTCACATTGAGGACAAAAAAGTTTGTTCATGTGGAAGTCACAGACTATATGAACATCCAGGGCAAAATGTAAGAGCTGGTCAGCAACAACAGATGGGCACTGTAAGTCAGAAAACATGATGAATGTACAGCTTGGCTGAGCAGTTAAAGGCAGGCGTTTTATTGGTACATGAAGACTCATCTTTGAAGGGCTAATAAGGCAATGATAAAGATAATGGTTCAGATTCTGTTGCTTCTGGATTGGCCTGCATATCACCACCAAAACAAAGCTGCACTTATTAGCTTTGCTGTTAGGTCATTTGTCCAAAAACACTGGGGAGATTCTTGGGACATGCTGCATTTTGCAGCAGTAGCCTTGAGTGAATCCAAGGACCAGACACAACTGGGGCAAATAGGAAGCTTTTCCAGAAATGGAGAAATGTCATTATGATATCTGGCTCAGTTTCTGCACTAGAACAGTAGTGAGGTTCCGTGGCCCTTACTGATTGATGCTGAATTGCATCAGTGGAGGATAGGAAAATCTGGACTTAAATTGTCTAGGGTTGAAGACTTGATAAATGGCTGAGAAAATTACAGGTGAAGGAGAAGCAGGGAGGAGGATGAGTCAGGAGCTGATGAAGAAAGGAATTATGAATAATGAAAAGAAAGACAGGTTTGGATAAGGAAGTGTTGATACCATTTAAGAGATGGGAAATATTTTCTAGAGTAAGAAATTGTCTTATGCCATACCAGGCTGTCTCAGAGATGAGGTGTGGAGTGTTGGAGGAGCTACTTCTAAAGTTGGTGTGTATTGGTAATTCAAAGAGGGGGGGGGGGGGAAAACAGGGAATGTCTGTCATTTGGCTCTAACCCCAAATATCTAATCACACCGACCTGCAGGTGCTGAGGAGCTGGACAGTAGAAGTGCTGTGTAAACCAGCACATTTTACCTTAGTCACACACACTTCCCTTTCCTTTTTAAGCAGGAAAATAAGGCAGTTCGGCTTTAATGATCTGTAGGACCATAGAGAGCTCCACCAGCCCTTGTAAGCCTGACCTCTTCTGAATCAACAGAACAGATAAGGGCTTGACTAGTTTAAAATCAAGCCTAACCATTGTCCTGTTCAACACAGCTTGTAAGCAGCCACTTCCCTTTCTCCCTCTGAAGAGCTGATGTGAGCATATGCCATCCTCAGTCCACCACGTTTTTATATAGTCAGGAAACTACTTTCATAACGTGTGACTTCAATGTGACAGGAGAAAAAAAATCTTGCAATGCACATTAAAGAGTAAACAGAATTTTCAAATTAATTCTATTGTAGTTAAATTCTTACAAACCCTGTCCCGAGTAAAACTGTTGAACCAACATGTTATTTAGTTTAAGAATGGGTAACTTTTGTCACACTCTAAAAGGAAAGACAAAAACTACCATGGTTCATCTACTGACTTGGAGGCTGTTGTTGGAAATCAGATACCTAAGTGTTGTGCCTCTGTATACACCTTTAGTGCCATCTTTGTGATGAAACCGTCTGTCCCAGATATACACGTTTGTGACCCTGGATAAGTTGCTCTTCAAGTGGCCCAGCAGACAACCAGAAACGGTGATCTGTCAGTGTGCACTTTGAAAATAAGGACAAAGGGCAATTTGTTGGATTTGTTACAAATTAGATAATTTGTTCTAATTGCATGTCTACAAAACAGTAAAGTTTAAGAGAAATAAAGAGCAGAAGGAAATGTTGATATGTCCATCATTAGAACTCACCATTTGCTTATGCAGTATGGCAAGTAGAAAGGGGACTTAAGAAGTTCTTTGCTTCAAAGTAGACCCTTTGAATGCCTGGGTTTTGCTGCCCCGTTTGGTTTCCATTCAGCTGATGTGCTCAGGATCGTTGACCTTCTCTATTCAATAGAACCAAATTAATTCTTTTTCTTTGCTCGTTTTCTCTGCTTCTTCCCTGCTCAGTTCAGAAGGTTAGCTACAGCTACTCCTTTTGGTCACAGCAGAGCTAGTGAAACTGAAGAGTAATAAAATTACGGGAAGCAATCAAGTTGTAAGAGTTCTGTTGTAAATGTTGGCCCTGGCTTCCCATGTGAACCAGTGCTTGGAGAGATCTGTACTGGAGATACTGAGAGCAAGATTAGTCTTTGAAGCACTTCCCATAAATCCTCTATGTATTTTTCCATACAGTGGAATAACAAATGGGTCTGAAAAAAAATTTCCATAATCTTAGCATGGAAAGGGAGCAAATGATATCTGGATTTCTCCAGGTCCATCCCCATAGTTATTACTTCTCTGTCCTCCTCTCCTTCCCCAGACACACAGGGCCTGTCCTGCTATGGTATTTCAATATAAAGAGGAGTAGGGGTACAATGCTGGGAGATGAAAAACAGCATGTGGCTTACTCACAACCTTCTACATTTCAGAGGGCTTTCAGAAAGAGATCTCTCATTTGATGAAGATCCTTTTTTCTGTTTAGTCATAAACAGATGAATCCTATAATAGCCTCTGTTTCCTCTACTACAGGAGGTCTGTATGATTAATAAGATCTCCCTGTAGTGAATGCCAAGCCAAACAGATGAATGCAAGGCGCATCTGCTGTAGATTAAACATTTGGAAAAAACATTTTATAAATATTTTTTTCCACAACAACATATCCATATGGCAGTTAACTAGGGTATATATTTAAAACCCTGCATGTACAGTGTATAGCCATGCATATGTATTTAATATACTTATTAAATAAGTACTTATGTTGTCACTCAACAGATAGATTTCTGATATGACTTCTAATCTATTCGGAATGTCAAATCTGACTGTTTGAAAGGACCACATGTGCTTTATCAAGCAAAACATGAGAAGAGATTGCTTCTGAGTGGGTGGGTTAGTAGGAAGCAAACCTTTTATTTTATTATTTTTCAGACACAAGAATATGTAAGATAATTATCTGGTTAGTATGAGGTAAGTGTAAAATAACATACACTGAATATGGTTAGAAAGATAAGGTTGTCCTGGGTACAGTGAAAACAGATCCTGAGGAGTGAGGGAAGTTAAACTACTTCGAGATTTCTTAGCCAAAAAAATCCTAGTATCTAAATTTAGCTTTATTAACGCTTCAAAATACTGAATTATATCTCATTATAATTAATGTTTTAGACTTCCTTATCTAAGCAGAATGGGTTAAAGGACTTTACAGAAATAAGACAAATTCTTTTTTTTTCCAGTCTTTATTGTACGATGGTAAATTATGTTGGGTTTTTTCCATGTTTCTGTGCCTTCTGCTTCAGAGGACAGGACTGTAATTCTGAATTGATGAGAAATGAAATCTGACATTTTAGCTCAAACTAAAGTGAAATTCAACAAGTAAACATCCAGAGCAGCTATCTGCACTCTCACATAAGTCAGTCTTGTCTCCTAGTATGTTGTTTTTGCAAGACTTAGCAATATTATTTTAGGCTGATTTTATTATGTGATGGGGTTTTTTTGGTTTATTTGTCATGAAACTTAAGATCCTGATACGTGATTCAAAGAACCTAATTCTTGAAATGTTTTTCAAGAGTTTTCTTAACTGGCCTTCCAGTCTAGCAGCCAGAAAGAGGAAAAATCAGTCTTTCAAGATTCCATATGTGCTTGCTTGTTGTCTTGTTAAGAATTAAGGCCTGGTTTGCGTGTGCGCATGCAAAACTGGGGCACTTATCTGAAGAGCAGGGCTCTCTGAATCTGACGTTTGCTCTAGGAATGGCTAGTGCTTGTCAATTCATGTCTGTCTGGGTTCTAAGAATGTGGAATTCCAGACCTTACAGCATGATATTTGCAACCAGACATGACGTTTCCCCACATGCTCTTACACAGATTGCAGAACAGAGGAAAATAATTGCCTAACTTTGCTTTTATCACACACCATTAGGTACTTAGCTGACTTAAGAAAGACAAAAAGCACCTCATGTTCAAGAAGCTTTTAATATTTATGTTCTTTACACTTTCAGACTCTGCTTCCTAAATGATTTGTTTTCTGATGTTCTTGCCATTGTTTTCCATACACTTCTCGGAGCGTCCTGAGGGCGGGTGGGAGCAGGGAGGTAGGCAGTTCCCTCCCTCCCTTTTGAAATAGTGGCTTGGTGACTCGTATCTCAGTCTGCTTTAGGAACTCAATTCTTCATGGCCTACTTGTCCTTGCTATGCTCCTGAACTGCAAAGTGCTTCTTTACTATTTAAGGAATTTTTAATTTTTAAGTAATTTTTTTCACTCAATGCCTGTGGAGTCTTGGAACAAATCACTGAACAAAATTTTCAGAAACCTCTTAGAAACAGTGGGAAACTGGTGAATTTGATCTGGGAAATGTTCAAGTGGTCCTCTGGCATCTGGATTGGAAACAAAGTATAGAATGCGAAGCCTGTCTGAACACATCTAATTTTCAAAAGTACCTGTCCTTAGAGTCCTGGTGTGAACCTTCATTAGCTGTTTGGGATGTTCACAGCGGATTGTCTTCTACGTGTGTCAAAACCAGACCTTAAATTAGTTTGAAACTAGATTTAGTTAAATGAGCTTAGAGAAGGCCATTCTTACTGTGGTTTAACAAAGGCTTATTTTAGGCTGATTCTGATTTGCTCCAAATGAATTAAATTTAAATGGATATAATCTAAGTTTAAAATGATTTAATGGTGTCTTGCAGCCCTTTGTACTGGTTTAGCAGAACAGATTTGTTGTAGCACTCCGTTTAAGTCTTCATGAATCCTGGATTCCAAAACTGGGTAACTAAGCTTTTCCTAGTGTTACCATAAGGCTGCACCACCTGTAGATCTCCATGCTGGGGAATTTACCCAGCTGCTGAAAACACACAGTGCAAGCCAGAGATAATAAATGATGCAAGCACCTCCAGCTCTGGCTGAACGTTCTGGATATGAACTCCCCATGCATGTAGGCAGAGTCAATCCAAGAAGTGAGTTGGGATAATTTGCCAGATGTTCCCACAGCATCCTGTAATAATATGGAAGGATCATTGTGAAGGGAGAAGGTGCCCAGACAGTCCCTGTGGTAGCATCAATAACATTCATCAAAGACATGCTATTCTTAAAAGGCTCACTTGAGTGTGCGTGGGCCCGTCTGTGTGGATAGGATGAAGTCGCGGGAGTTTTGCAAAGAGCCTTTTCTAGATGGTTACTGCCAGGTCTTTGCCAGTCCTCCCATAATCTTACACAACTGTAAGAGAACACAAGGTACTTATTGTGGCTAAGGAATACTTCCTTAGGGGGAAAAAATAAATAAAAAAACCCCAATAAACCCAGAAAAAAAACCCCAAACCCTATTTTTTTTTACATAATTAACTGAAGAACAGCTTATTTAAGTGAAGAAAGGAGGGAAAAATGGGTTGACAGACTGAATCTTTATTTAAAATTATATTTGAAACCGCATCTTTATTTTCGGTTGGTTCACCTCAGAGGTAAAATGGAATTGGGAAGTTGCTCCCTCAGTCCAGCTACTGTGCCTCCCGAGAGGAGTGCGTTTATGGAGCCGGGAGGCATTGGCTTTGTCTCTCCTGTTGCACTAAACCTGTAGGACACATGGCTGCTTAATTGTGAAACATCCCCTGCTCTCCAGTTAGATTAACATTGGTTTTGCCTCTTGCTATGAACCCTCGCATTGTCAGAGGGATGACTGGAGGCTTTGAACAGACTTCAGTCCTGTCACATCTTTGCCAAAGCGCCAAACCACAGTTACCAGCAGAAATTATAGGAAAAAAAAAAAACCAAACACTTTTAACAAGAAACTTCTAACCATGAAAATATATTTTCTTGGAAAATGGTTTTTATTTTCCTAAAAAAAAAAAAAGGCAAGCTCATCATCGAAAATACAAACCCTTTTCATTAAAGACAGAGAAAGATGGAGAAATCTAAACTATCCTGCTTGTAGGGCTTTTGGTAAAAAATATAGTAATTAGTTTTTATTGACAAAAATGAAGGAAAAATAAAGCACCCCGCATTTTCACAGCATGAAAACCTGCTTTTCTGATCATCTAGAGTTCAAACAACAGTCAGCATACAGTTTTGCTGCCTATGGCTAAGGACTTTTAGCATCCTTACTGTGGCCAAGGATCCAGTACAAAGAGTTTGCTGCTCTCTAAGGTGAGAATTGCATTCAGTGAATAAAAAACAGTTTGGGGCTGGGAAAGGGAATGACAAACTTTTATCTTAAAACATCACTTTAAACTCTCTCTGTAAGATACCCGTGGTTCTCAGCCAATATGTTTTTGTGACTTAGCTACATTTCCTGCCAGATAATTCAGCTAGATACAGATCCCTTGCTCCTACAGTGTGGAAACCTGAATAATAATTTCAGCTGCAGAAAGCTCTGGTGAATTGCTGGCCTACTTTGCTCTCCCTGGGGAAGGTGCACTTCTCTAATTCAGGAGCCATTGCTTTGGCAGATGGCTCTATTTACTCAATGAGCAGGTCAGGACAAGAGGAAAAATGGAACATAATCCAACAGTATCCAATTAAAGGTAGCTCTGTGCAACTGTACCAATGTCATTGCTGTCAAAACCTCTAGGGAGCATGTTCATTTTTCAGCCTTGTTTCCTAAGGAAATGAGGGTGTCTGCCTGTCTACCTGTCTGTCAGCATCTGTCCTCTCCGATTAATTTATGAATCTGTTTGCCGTTATCAAGGAAAAATGACTCAAGAGGAGAGAGTTTTCAAAGATTCAAAATTCCAACAACGTTAACGGAACTCTGCAACTAAGACAGATCCAAAGTGCCTCCATGGAGGGAAAAGCAGATGGAACAATATCTAACCCTTCTCAGACTGGATTGCAGATCAGACCTGTTGGCCTCAGCAGGCATATACTGCCTCACCAGTCTCAGAGTAGGATAGTTCCTACTCCACTCGCCCGTCCAAGCTGCTGGGGAATGTGGGAGCAGGCTCAGGGAACTTCTGGGGAGGGCTGGATATTAGAGGCTTAGGAAGAGATAGAATATGGGAAGGGAAGGGGAAAAAGAAGGGTTCACAGGACCCAAATCAGTAAACAACTGCATTTTGTTAGTGGTGTTACTCACAGAAATTCTTGCTAAAGTACGAAGTTCTGGGGTAGTTTATAATTCATCAGAAACACTACTCGGGAACCTGGCACCAAAGGATACCACCTAATATGGTAGCCTGCTCTTGGCAGTGGTGTGTCTCTAAAGTGAAGAAGCTGGCAAAACATCGATGTTGCTTTTGGAGCAGAGCACTGCAATTGTCTCCTCACAAAGAGCTGAACCCCGATCCACACGCTTTTAACAGAGCTGAAACAAAATCATCGTGTATGAGCCTTTTTAGTAATAGACTTGTATAGCACAGCTACTCATCTGGGTGCAGTTAGAGTGCTATTAAAATGCTATGCTGACTTAATGCCCAGATCACTGTACTGGGGGTAGATACTGCTC
The DNA here is from genome assembly GCA_024611175.1 of Megaceryle torquata. Taxonomy (NCBI): domain Eukaryota; kingdom Metazoa; phylum Chordata; class Aves; order Coraciiformes; family Cerylidae; genus Megaceryle; species Megaceryle torquata. The sequence goes on from JANIJG010016883.1 coordinate 40,712, forward strand.
TGAAAGTCCCAACTTAGGTAAAGTAGTACCAGGTTTGGGGACAGAAAAGCTCTTAGAATAAAACAAATAAATTGAAAAAACAACTAAGAAAACATTGTGGATTCCAAAAAAATTTGTGTGTATTAAATTTCATCTGTTCTGACTGAAGCTCAAGACTGGTTTTGGAACCAGATGTAAACATCAGTAGTATTATGTCTTTTTTAATGCTGAGGAAGAAAAATATCATTTGCTTCAGTTTTCCTGGAACTGAAAGAACAGTGAGAGATGGCAGAGCAGGTCTGAGTTCCAGCTGATTATTGCATTCATTAGAAAGGGTCTGTCTGAAGCAAACAATATAGGCAGACCCTGCAGAAAACAGGGTGAGAGGGTTTGGGTTTTTTTCCTTTGTATGATTTCCCCCCCCCCAGCAAATTACATAGCTGGAACTATTTCAAGACATTTTTCATTTTGTTGGTAAATAGGCATGCACTTGTTCTGGGATTTTAGTCCCTAACTGTTCACTTTATCCAAAGGAGAAAGGCAAAAACGTAAGTGAAGCTTAAACAATAAAACTTCAGCAATGGGTCAGGCCAGTTATTATTACATGATTTCAGGCTTTGAAAGGTCATTTATATTTTCCAAGTTGGATTTATTTTTTACACTTATTTGTAATATTACCTCTCTGTGTTTCATAATGTCAGGGAATATGTCTGGTTTCAGGCCTAAAATGTCAAAGCAGCATTTTCAAAATCACTCAGCACTGAGCCAAATGTTTGGGTTTTTTTGTTGGAGTCAGGGGTAACAGTCCCATTTGCCTTAGCAGGCTTGGGCTAGTGCTAAACATTACGGAAATCCATCTTCGTTACCATTTTTTGCAGGCAGGCTGCACTTCTCCATATTTCCTTCTCTTCCATAGGCAAGATTTCTAGTATGAAAAATAAAATCATGACATTTATGAGTCCTGGATTCACTTTCTATCCTTCCTTACGACTATGGGTTAAATCATAGAACTGTTTTATGTCTCAGTTTGCACCTAAGTGACACATCAAATCCCCATCTTAGAGGGCTTCACAGTTCACCAACACCTGGGGATGGCAAAAGTGCTGCTTAAGTAGGTGCCAAGTATATATTATGGAATAAACTGTTCCCATAGTGTTGCAAAAAGTAATACAGATGAAGCTGATGCAGTCTAGACATATGTCTCCATCTGTGCCTCCATCTTACAGAGTTATTCTCGATGATGCTGACTGCAACAACCAAGAATTTTCCTAGTAAGGAAAATCAGGCTTTAAAAATTTTGATAAGAATAATCTAGTGTTGCTATACCTTTCCAAGTGGCTTTGTCACTGGCTTTCTCACACTGAAGACAAAAAAGGGGACAAAGGATAAATTAAATTGCTGTTCTAATAACTGTGATTCAAAGTTTGTTTTTTTCCATGACTTGTCTCCCAGTCAGCACACCAGTGGCACACACCTGTCTGCTGCAGCAGGAGGTAGAACATGCTCGGTGCCGTATTCTTAAGAATAGCGCTTTCTTGCCTACTCTAGAGAGATCTTGTGTCTTCAGTTATAAGTAATGCCAGATAAAAAAACTGTTAGCACTCAGATTCTTTAATCCCCTAGACAAGATAACAAAAATCCAACATTCTGCTATCGTTGTCTGCCCTCTCCCGTACCTTGCATTTCTATCACATCCACTTAGAATAAGCTGATAAGAGAGTGTACGATGAATGTGTTCACTACTTCTATATGGCAAGGATATTTCCTTTGACTTGTATTCAATACCTGGGCTTATGAACATTATAATTCTTCCTAGTGATCATTCTTCCTTCCTTCTGTTTTACTGCAGAGAATTATTGCTCTGATATAAGGGTATGATCTGTATGGGGGGGGTGTTTCATGGTGAGTTTTGGGTAGCATAGGGCCATTAGCAGTGCTATTCTTCACCCTGGCTAGATATGCAGTACTGGCAGAAGCAGCTCGCACATGTCGTGGGTTCTCAGAGAACCTGATAAATTAGAACTTCTAGAATAATATTTCTTCCTGCTGAGATACTTGTACAAATTCCTCTGTCATGCTAGCTGACAGAGCGAGGGTTTGGCCCCAGGATGATGAAGAAGCAGCAACAAATAAAATTCTGGTCCTAGAGCACTGATGTTAGTGAGGGCTATTGTTTAGTCAGTCTATCTCAGATTGTGGTATCCATTTGTGGAGGAAGGTAAAGGTCTCAGGCTTCACATGAGAGAGCAGGGATACTTGAACAAGTTAGTGCATGTCTTCCCATTTTCCTGTTTAAAAAAAACCCTACTCCTTGAATTGTACCCTCTGTCCTTTTTTAGGGACATTATCTAGGAAAAGCCATGAACTAGAAGCATGTATAGGTAACCTTAAGTTTTAGTTCATTACTTCTGAAAATAATAATACAAGTTGATACAAATACACATTTAGTGACTAGAGAAGATAGGGAGTCAGAGGAGGAAGGGAGCTTGTTTATTGGGTAAGATTAACTCTATGACTTTGGTTTAATTAGAGAAAAAAGTAGTATCTCTGGCTCCTCCTATTCTGGGTTCTTAGCTATAAAAATGTTTCATAAATCCTCATAGGCCATAGCTTTCCAATATTAATATTGACCCCATAAAAACTGGTCTAAGTGCTTCAGTTTACATTGAGAGAAATAAACCTTGTGCTCAGGCTCATGTGTGGCAGTGTTTGCAGGAAGTAGCTCTTGAGCAATAAAGCTCAGCAATACTAACTTCACAGTTTGGTTTTGCTGTCAGATGGTCATAATTCCACTGAATTTGGGATTACAAAAATCTCAGAAAAATGTAATGCACTCTTTTATTACAATCTGATCTTGCAGAAGATCTTAGGAATTTTAAAATATTTCTTTTTCTAGCTTGATTGCAAGACTTGCAAGTAACTTCCCTTTCTGAGGGAAATTGAAGTACCCATTTGAGCAGTCTCCAGCCAAACATATTTGAGAGAAAGAAACAACAGTCTGATTCCCTCATCTCATTTGAGCTGACCTCCCGCACATTGCTGCCAGGAGACAAAATAGGAATCCAGAGGTGATCTTAATTTAGGGCCTTATTAATGAGATGGAATTTAATATTTTCCCTTTATTGCTGAATCTTTCTTTTGAATGACTTTATTATATAGTTACTAACTACATCGTCAGGGCTCACATGTCAAGTAAGAGAATGAAGTGTTCATTTTGATGAAACTCACCAGTGCAAAAATTGTTTCTTTAATAAATATATAAAACAAATAAAATAAATAAATAACTAAAACATCTTAATGAAATTAAGGAAGTTTGGTGCATCCATACTAATGACAACAGGTAGGAGTTACCCTCTGAGGGCCTGCAGCACTGAGACTTTTGGGCCAGCTGGAGATGCTTTCTAATCTGCGATGCTGTAACCACAGTGGCCCTTTAGCCATCTGGAGATGCTGACACATGCAGAAATGAGCTGAGTGTTTTACCATATCTTAGATAATGCATTTAATTTGTATGCCAGTGGGCCACTGCTTTTATAATTTGTATTTGTTATTTTGTATTCTTTTTTTATTGTTCATATATTCATATTTCTCAGTTAAGACCATCAAACACTGGCAGTAAACTAAGAGGCTAAATGACCTCTTGGTTTTTCTCCACTGTTACTGGATGGCACCTGGAGAGGCAAAGATACGGAAGATCAAGATCTTGATCTTTCTACTATACAATAACTTTCTTCTTTCAGGGTCAGCTTCTGTTAAAAATCTACTCCTTTATTTTGACTTTAAAAGAGGGGTAATTTCACATTCACTATTCTCTCTTGGCACTTAGGGAGAGCGTTTGAAAGGTATAAATGGCCTAATTCCCATGGAAAGTGTCAGTAACTCCACCATCATATCAGTCAAATTGTGCCGGGGAGGAGCTCGCTCACTGCCTGCACAAAACATTGCTGTAATGCAGGAGTTCACGCGCCGGCTACGTGAGCCGCTTCAGAGCGATCTGCGTCCTGACACAGCAGGGGGAGTTACTGTTGCCAGTGATGGTGCCAGCTCGGATGAGGGTCAGAACTACTGAGGTACCCTGTTGTAATGCACACTTTTTATTCCTCTTAAGGTGATTCCTGGAAGGGTAGGATGTTAGGGGTTTTTTTCCCAGAAGTGGGGAGGCTGAGGGATGGTTTGTACCATGTTCTCGCCAGCTGGTTAGCTGTGTGTCAGGCACTCCCATGTCCCGTGATAGGTCTGGGCCCCTAAATTAACCTGGAGCCACCTCCTTTTCTTCACACTTTCTTAATATAGAGGCTGCTCTGATGTCCTGTACGGCCTCTGACATCTGGCTGCTCTTGGGCAGCGTGGAGCTCATGGGAAGCTGAGAGCACACTGAAGTTTGTGTACAGACTCCCATGCCTAAAGATGTTGTAGAATCAGGGTCTTCTGACATTAAAATAAATTGCTCTTCTTAAAGAAGACATAATTGTCTAGTCATTCATAGAAATCAAAACAATTTGGAAAGAGAATGTCAGCAACAGCAATAATCCTTTAATTCAAAAGCAATTTCTTAATAAGCCTTATGTAAAAAACACTGGGAATGGTCAGCTCCGGTCCTTAGAAAGCCCTATGCAGCTCTGTCAGTATAAATCCTCCCGTGGAATTTGCTTAAGCAAGTTCTTACCCTGAAGCACATGAATGCCCAGACCAGTCACATGCACGACATTAAGATGCCATGTGCACAGTCCGCTACAGCCATCACCATCTGGTCTAGAAATGACGAAGGGTGAGGTGATGTTTGTTGCAGGCTGTGAGTAATGAAACAGGACGAAGGCTCATTATCCAGTCTGTTGAGATGAAACACAATCCAGTCAAGTGCACATTCCTGGGCTATTTTTGAACCTTTCCGTCTCCATCTCCCGCCTGAAGCTGACTCACACAGCTACATGCCTTAGGTGGGAAGGTGTTTCATGCAGAAGAAGACCTCTTGGGCTTTCCACTCTCTGCCCTCTGGTGGTTTCAGCATCCCACTGAAACACTGTGATGCAAACGTGGCTTTATGTTGTACAGATGGGCAAAGTCTTTTTCTCTCACTATTGTGTCAAAGCATCGTGTATAATTTCAACAATATTTATGACATTTCTAGAAATAGTCAAAATACATTTTTGAAATCGTGTAGAACATGGCAAAATCAAATGAAAGGAAAGTGAAAAATACCCTTTAATTTCAGCTTGTACAATCAGACGTGTCTGCATGCAAATGGATTAACATGCCAAAAACATAACTTGAGGCTAGAAGTGTAACATCACTCAGTAAATTAACATCAATAATTATAAGCTGTAAACAGAAGCAGATATAATTAAGATTTGAAGCCCAAGGGTTGTATATGCCTGGCTGCAACTGACATCATCAGACACTGTGATCTTGATGCTCAAGTCCCCTCGGGAGACAGCAAAGTTACAAACATTACCCTACATGGAAATAAAGTGTCAACATATTAGGAGTGTTTGCAAAGTTCCTCTTTCTCCTTATTTTAAAGACAAACAGGGCTCTTTCAAAAGATGAAAATAGGATTTTTCCATTTTCTTCTGTGTGATTCTATTGTTGCGCCTGCTCTCCCTGCAGCTGAAGATGTCTCAGGACATCAGGTCAAAACATTATTTTTCAAAGGGTTAAATTAAGTGGGTTGTTACAACACCCTACAGATAGAAAACTGTCCCTAAAGAGTAGAAGATATTGTTTTGTTAAATTTGCAAGGGAGGAAATAAAGAGGAGAGAGGGGAGGAGGAAAAAGGATAATACAACTACACTGTAAACTTCTGAGCTGTGTGGAAAGAAACAAACCAAAACAGGTGCTTGTGTTTGAACTATCCTTTCAGAGCTCTGAATCATACTAATAATAAAGAAAAAACTCCAGGGTAGGAGCTTCATCTGAAATCATCTGAGCATTTTTCAGGATGTGGAGATTATTAAATTGAATATTCAGAACTTTGGAGAAAAAGAAAGCAATTCTGTACTCATCATTCTGGGGAAAATAACCCAATCCATTGTTTAAGAGCTAGTGCTTCAGCAAAGGTGGCAGCACCAAAGAATTGGTTCATGTTTTGAGCTAAAGACTGGATTGTGATAGTTCATTTTGGGGGTATACGGTGCCTTTACAGTTGTAATTTTCAGTGAAGTACTTGTATCACTGAAACTCCTTCTGTGGAAGTCCTTACACAAGTTAGGAAGGGCCTTACGTTGGGTAGGGTTTTCCTTTTCCCTAAGAACAATTGTTTGTGGTATTTGTGCACTCAGAGGACAGTGATGCAAAGGCCAGGCTGCTTTGGCAGGGGTGGGTATCAGAAATTACCCATTTCAGGTCCAGAATGGCCTTTGTGTCTGCACATACGAGGCATGGGGCAAGGAATTTGAAGTGCTGACAGAACTTGGTCCTGTTCTTCACAATGATGCGATTAAGCCTGGGTGGTGGGAGCTGCCCTGTTTGTACCACTGTAAGATAACATTTTTATGTGGAGACTCAAAGATGGAACTTGAGCTAAATGCAATTTAACTTCATTTAAAGACATCTGGCAGAACAGTAAAAGGTGGCCAAAGTGTCCACGGGGAAAAAAAAAAAAAAGAGGAACATCATTTTGTCCTTACTGTCCAGGAAAGTCAGCCTGTGCTCGCAGTTCTGGAATCTGCACTGACGTAAGAGGGTCCTGGGTGATGTTAGGGTAATAATTCCAATGACCTAAATGTTTGTGGCATTTCAGTGTTTGTAGGATCTGCCTCTCAGGTGTCTTTGAAATGGTTCCTATCAGGGTTTCAGCAAAGCTTGTAAAGTTTCCAAACTAATACAGGAACATGTTGCCAGCACATTTTTACTACAGAGGTAGCCTGTGAGGTGTTAAACTTTCTCTCTCTCTAGCGAAACCCAAGTACACGAGTAGGTATGTCTGCTATAGCTCATGAGACTGCACAAGAACTGAGAACACAATCCTAAATTGCTTGCTGGGTAGGGGAGGAAAAACTGTGTAAGACTGAGCCTCGGGGGACATCTCAGGGTGGAGCTGATACCAGACGTGGGACTAATACGGACTCCTAGCTGGGTCCTCTTTCTGTCATGTTTAATAACCTGCTGGGAGCACCCTGAAGCACACGGTGCCATGTGGCTGTACCAGCTATCTCAGAGCCTTTCCTGTAGCAGTGCAGTACGTGGTGTAAACCTGCTTTTACTTGGGCAATATGACAGAGAATAGGCAAGTCTGGTCATACACAGAAATGAACATAAACTCTCTCAAAGAAAACAGACATTGATGAGTGTTGGATTTGTCCTGTCAAGCAAAACAGAAGCAAAGCTTTTAGTTCTTGGCTTAACAAAAGAGCAAAAAACAACTAAAGCTTAGAAGAATTGCTTGCCTGTTTGTAGTGATCCTGGTGGTTTGTGGGGAGCCCACATCTTAGGAAGTTATTGCTGGTAACAGGCACATACAAAGAGGAGATTGGAAAAAATGGTGTAACAAGTTTGTCTTGATCCTTCTGAAATATTTTTGTTTCCACTAAAAGATACAGAAATGGTAATTTCACAGTAAGAAACTGCTTGGCCAGGAAATTATTATGTGAGGAATTTTGCTTCAGTGGTTGATTTGAAAAAAATAAAAAATGCAACCTCAAACGAAGGCTGCAGGCTGGCTGCATTCCTCCTCCTCCTCCTTTACTCACAGTGCCCTGTCATGCTGATAGAGCTGCGTGCATGTGCTCAGTGCCTGGAGACTGTGGAGGTGGAGGTTGGCAAGGCAGCAACATGCACAGTCCACAGTCACTGCATGGCTGCAGCTACTTAGAGCCAGGGCTGAGGAGCTCACTTGGTTTGGAAGCCCCAGACTGCTTGGGAAGAACGGAGGCTGAGAGCGCTGCCCAGCTATTTCTGCACACCCCCCTCACCCCTCTCCCTCCCTCCAGTCTGATGTTAACATCCTCATTCTGCCATCTTAGACTATTTATTGCCTACTTTACCCATATCACCCTCTAGCCCTGCCTGGAAGTCAAACAAGGTGAAGACAGCTGAAGTGTTACTCTAACTTGCAGCACCTCTATAAATCTCTCAGGAAAGAGCCGGGGTAGTTTTACAAGTGTGATGTCTTTTTATTTTATTACCCAGCATGCAGTACGTGAAGTTGTTTTCCCAGAATGTATAAATTTAGTGAGGGAGAAACCCCAGTCTTCCCCTTCTCTGCCATCAGCTGCCTTTCTGAGATCCAGAAGCACATGGAAATGCTTCCACTGCCTAAATTCTGAATGACTAGAAAATAGGTTAAAAGTGCTACTTTGTACTGTAGCACTTTACAAAAGTGTGTTTTGTTTGACAGGACTTAATAAAAAAATCTTTTAATCTCTGTCACTGTGGGTAGGTGGGAAGGCCAAAAAGTCTAAATGTTTTAAAGGAAAATTTTAATTAGTATGCAAATTTGACTTTCTGCATTAAAATGTCATTTACTAAGTAAATGTTGTTGCACTGGAAGTTCAGATATTTGATCATTTTCTGTCAAGGTGCCTTTGCAGATTTCCTGAATGTAATAACAGCATTTCAAAAACAAAATGAAATTCTCCTTTTGTTGCAATGCAATGGGGTATGCTCCTCCAAAGGCTATGTGACTAGAATATCTTAAATCAGCCACCAGCTTATAATACTGTTTCTTTTTCCCCCAATTTGCAAACTGTGTTCTCCTCTCAGTGCCTGCAGACGTTTCATGAAACAGGGGAGCTGAGAAAGCTACCCCTGCATTTCATAAATTTAAATCATTGAAGCATACCAACAAGAGGATTACAAAAGCTGTTGTAGTCATTAAAGTCAAAGGAAGTAGTAGTTGAGTTATTGTCAATTACCACTGAAGGTTACCACAGTGATTAGCATTTACAGTATTTGGAATAGACTTACACACTTTTTGTGTTAATTGATTTCATTGTCTCAATAAAATGCATGTATTCCTGTCTGCTGAAGGAGGACAAGAACAAGATCAATGGTTGAAGGCCCAGCCTTCCTTTAATATAGAGAAAAAAAAAAGATGTTCTAATATAAAAGTGGTGGAAGAATTGCGAAGGAAAAAAAAAGGGGAGAGGGGAGAAAATTTCATAAAGATAGAAAATTCCAAATTTAGTTTCTTTCGTACAGTGTCTGTGGGGTCAGTGGCTGCATCTAGCTGCCACCGAGTGAATGTACTGTCTCAAACTACACCTTATATGGAGCTCTTCAGGGATCAGAAAACATTGCACATGGGAGCCATATGTTTAGTGCTTGCCATCATTTATTGAGAGATGAGGTTCAGGGCTGAAAACTGACTTAAACATCCATATTTAGAGCTCTTAAGTACAAAATAAGGTACAAATTCTCACGAAAGTTGAAGACTGAAGGAAAAAAACCTGTGGCCCAGCATAGAAGTAGTTTTGAAAATGAAAAATAAAATCAAGGCTGGGGGAGGTCGGTTTCTAGCCGTGCTGAGCAGCCTGCCCTGCTGAATGCTTGATCCCTCACCAACAGCTGCGATGGAAAGGCCTAACAAGGCTGATGAACGTAAGGGCGTGAAGGTTTATTCTGAACTATGTGCTCACCCTGTATCTGTCAAAGGCCAAGGGAGAAGGAACATCTCCCGTGTGGAGGGTAAGGGACCACTCTTTCCCACCTTTGCCTTCTTTTACGTTGATGCAAATTTGCCTGTTAACCCACAGATACAGTAGAGCACATAAGTAAGGTAGCCTTTGGTAAACCTTTCAGGTTTTGTGTATGTGTCTGAATAATTTCATCAACTCAGTGTCCCACAGGAGCATAAAGTGTGCGATTTAGTGTTCCTGATCTGGAGGCTTCTTGCAGTAAATCTAAAAATTATATATGAGCCATTGCAGCTATGGTGAGATCTAATTTGTCCCTGACAGTCTTGTGGTAACTTGCTCATATGCTTACTTGTATTGTCACCTTGGCTGGAAGCAGGTCCATGAAGAGTCACTAACCTTCTGATCTCAAAGCTGCCGTTCATTGCAGGGTTGAGACATGTCAGCAGGAAAACATGCCCTATTAATGCCTGTGCCTCACCACTGGATAAACACCAGACGTCAGTTCCTGCCATTGTTAATTTGACCCTTTTGATGAGTATGAAACTTGAGTGATGAAAGAACCTATAGTGGATTTTTCTTTTGCATAATAGACATTTTGCTAGTTAAAAAAAAAACAAACCCAACAAACTAAAACCACCTCTATTGCATATGAATGTTCTTAGTGTGTTAGCAATTTTTATATCTTATTGGCAATGTTGTAAACAAATGAAGATTCAGACTCCTCTGTTCCCCAGAGCCTTGTAATTATAACAATGACTGCTGGAGCATGAAAAAAGTCATGTGGCAAAATGTCCATCTTGGCTTCCTCTGTCTCATCCTCCCCTCTCCCAACTCCCAAGTCCTGTTTGCTCACTTTACTAGACAAACACATTGTTTGCTCTTTGCCAGGGCAGATGTTTGTTTAATTCGTCACCTTCTGCTTCCTTCCCGAGGCTGAGGAAAGTTGTACTGTTCACTGTATTTTCTTTTCTGTTTACAACACCTCTCCGCTGCCAGCCAAGGTGCAGAAATGAGGAAGGACAATGGTTGCTTTGAAAATTATTTATTCAGCTCATGCATAGTGATTCCACATGCTAGCATTTCTAGGACTTCAACCACCACCCTCTCCTGTATTCTATAAATGACACATAACAAAACCCAGAGGACATCTAACTGCATTGTCTCACTGTGCAAAGAGGCTGTTTCCATGTTTCCAGCCATTAAGTATTTTCACATAAAGAACAACACCCCCCCTTTTTTTTTTTTTTTTTGAGAGAGAGAGCAAGCGAGCATGAGGATCCCAAATTGAACTGACTTACGCTCTGATCCATCTGGGTCCTGCTTGAACAATCCTGCAAAGAAGAATTGTTACTGCTCAAGAGAGTGTTTGCCTCATAGCCTGGACTGAGTACTATGCAGTCAGACTGGCTGCAGAAAGTCTGCACAAAACCTGTGTGTCACTTTAGTGCTGATTTGAGGGCTTAAGAGGTGCAAAGACAGGGAACTGGCTTTCTCTGTCAGATGACATCTTGCCTTTAGTAAGGCCTGAGAGAGAATGGAGAAATGGCTTTACAGAGCAGCATATAACTCACCAAGTCTCTAGTGTTAAGACTCATCTGTGTTCTAAAGGAAACTCTTGCCACTGAAGTCCGTGTTCCAGGAGTCTCAGCAAGAGTTTGGATTTATTCCCACTCCTTTATCCCTCCCTTCCATCGTGTTTTTGTGTGGCTGGCACAGTGTGCTTTCTCCTTCCTTGCAAATTCCTTCACAAATTTTTGGCTTTGTGCATCTCTCCTGTACTTATTGCTTTACTCATGCATCTGGTTTCTCTAAAGCTCTGTGGCTCTAGGTACCTTCCCTCTGCAAAGGATGGGTTTACATACCAAGCAGCAAATCTGAGAACTTAACTCTAAATGGATCCAGCACCACAGAAGGATCAAGATATGTTCTTTTACTTGAATAAACAACATAGTGTCATTGTTCCTAATCAGGTTGCGAATGTTCAACAAATCCAGAGATAATTACTTCATTTATATCTATCTAGCTATCAGTGCAGAACTGGGCTTTTGTATGGGCTGTATGTACCCATTTTCCTGTAAATAAAGTGCTGTAATTGTGACCAGAACCATTTGTTGCAAATTGAATGCCTATAAATAATGAAGAGTCAATACAGGTTAGAGACTGAAAAACCCCTGTATATAGGCATGTTACCCCTTTGCAGAAGCCAGGCAGAAACTGTTGAGGTTTTGCAGTATGGAGCTGACATGGTCATGAGTGTGTGATCCAGGGCGGTGCTGCTGGTGCTGTACACTGCTGTGTGCCACCTGGCCCTGCATTCTATCCCACTTGTGCTGTTGTATTTATTCCTGCAGTGCTATAAACTAACAGACTTACTGGAAACTTCAGCAAACCTTGCTGTGAGTTTCACATTTCCATTTTACTGCAAATTTCTTCACTTTTCTAGGATACAGTCTCAAATGAGCCAACAGAAGCAAAAGCTGTGTGAGCATTTGCAGTTTGGTATATTATTTTTATTTCCTCAATAGTTTTTTCTCAAGAAATCACTTTGGAATTAATTCTGCCTCTGATCCATTGGAAAAATTGTAACCTGCTTGATCACAAGTTTTCTTACAAGAAATATTCCTAATTCATGGAATTGTCTTATTAGCTTCATATTGCATCTTCTGCACAAATGGAATAGCCTTTCTGAGGAAAAAAAAAAAAAAAAGCCCAAATTACCCAGTGGAACAAATTCTACACTTGTTAGTAGTACAGAGAGCTTTTGGGCACAAAGAAGTGGTGCCAATGTGACTTGGAACTGAATTTGGCTTTGCATTCTTCAGAAGAGTGAATCAGATCCTTGTATATGGCAATAATATAATTCCCTTGATTCCTCTTCTCATTCTTATCACAACTTTCTTATTTCTTAATTTTATAACTGCCATACACTAGACAGGCTGTTTCAAAGATTTTCATATCACAGCCCTCAAATTCTTTCTTGGCTATTGTATTCTATAGCTGATTAATTTAATAAACCCTTTCTTGTTTAGATCATTGCCCAGAGAAAGCAGCACTTTTTGTTTTCTGTCTCATTGTCCTAAAAGATGAGTGTCTCTAAGGCTGGGATTCTTTTCTGTCTTCCTTTTTGACCATACCTGCAGTCTTAGTATTGCTAGCAGATAAAAACATCTTATGTTTGATATTCCTATGTAAATCATTTAGGTTGAGTATCATTGCAACCCCTTCAATAGCCTTTGGTAACAGACGAGATTATCTCAGGATTGTGGCTTTACTTTAGGAAAACCATGGGCATTTAGGGAATGCAGCCTTTTCATGATTTTACCTAGCTGGAAAAGTAAAAGACAAGATATCTGTTGGAAGTGATCCAAAGCACAATGACATCAGTGGGAACCTTCTGACAGACTAAAAGAGCCTGTAAAGAACCAGTGCAAATGCTGTGACTGACAAACAGAGGGTAGCTGGGAGATACGCCTTTTGACCATAAATACTCTGTGGTGCAGCTGACTTTGGTTTCTTAGACAACACTTGTGTGCTGAAATACTTAACTCCCCGAAGCACAATTATTCTCTTCAACTCATAACTCCTTCCAATAAAATGTAATGCAAAATGCCTTCAAAACGGCCACCAGCCAAATTCTTCTCTTGTTTATGTGTTCATAACAGATCAATGAACAAAATTCTCCTTTCACTTCCATCGGTTTAAGAGGTGACTCCATTTAAGCCTAGTGAAGGACTACTGGGGGAAAAAACAAAGCATTTTATGAGAGACGTGAGTCTGCTGATTTCAGCTCAACTGCATAAATGTAAGTGAAGGCAGAATTGAGTCCTTATTTCCTGTCTACTGCATTTCTCTGATTTTGTCATGGCAGCTGTGTGAATGGAAACTCCCAAGATTTCTACAGCCAAGTCATCTTTCACCAATAAAGCCATACTGACTCACAGAATAGATTAGACTGTCACACTAAACCTGACAAACAACATTTAATATGTCTCAAATTGCATCCGGGCAGATATCCCTGTAAACTACTGTCTCTACCATGCAGATGTTTCCCATCTCTTTAGGAACAGCTTTGATGGTCAGGAGAGAGGCTCGCCTGCTCTTACCCACTTTGGAACTCACAGAGACTTGGTGGGCTAATAGTGCAGCCAATCTTTTCTCTCTGCAAGTGTTTCTGGGCATTTTATAATTGTGTTGCCGCCGTTCCAAGGAGAAATACGTTAGTGCTGTCTGTCATCCTCCTGTGTAAAGGCAGAAAGAAAGTGAAGCTGTGGTCTGTGTTTGGAGGGCTCTCTAGGTGACTCCCATTCAGGCTAACAGGGGCCTTCCATGTTTCTGAAGGAAATATTTAATGGTCTTTCCTAATTTTCCTTTTGCCCCCTTTATTTTTCACAGAAACCATTCTCTTTTACCTTTTGATAGCAAAAATAATAGGTGTTTGAACAATGCATGGTTGTTATTAGCTGTTCTGTATTTTCTTCTTCTGACTGCTCTTTCAACTTGCTCCAGCCTTGGGTTTCTGTTTTGTTTTTTTTTTTTTAAACTAGCTCTTCCCAATCTCCCTCCCTCCCAGATAGTTTGTGTTTGAAAGATTTTGCTGGTGCTAATCTTCACATCCTCACTTATTCCCATTGGCCTCTGTTGCCCTTTTTCCTGTTGGGATGGATTTCAGTTGTATCCTCTCCAATTGTTCTTTAACTTTTTCCAGCTCTGTGCAGTCAACTTTCTGGTGCACCATAGGACTCCAAATTGAAATTCCTCTGGGCAGTTCACGTTTCCTTACATTTCCATAAGGTGAAAAGCATTTGGGATTCTTGTTGCTGAGAAATATTTCAAATGTAATGATAACCCTGTCCCAGATGTGCAGATGTTTGTATGAGGGGAGTAGTCAACAAGATGAATGTAGCACAGACATGATTCCTTGCTTATTCATGTGTGTATCTGATTTACCTACGTGACAAATAAGCCCTCGTGCAAATGCAGGCATTTCCTTACCTTGCAGGGATGCTAGAGGACTGCTGACCAAGCTGCTTTAGGATTTGGTGGTGGCCAGGACTTCTCACCACAGCAGAAACGTTCACTACTGAGCGAAGGGATAAGACCTTTATCACTTGCTCCAGTAGGTCCTAGGGATCATTTTTATTTGTCCTTTAATATTAGAACTAAACCAGTGCAGATTTTTATGCGTGATGCTACTTCCAGGCAAGTCACTGGCAAAATTGCAGCTGAAGTCAGTGGGTGCAGGAAGAGCATCTGACACAAGCCAGTGGAAACTAGAGCTCTGGCCTTCTAGAGCTTGATGTTTGGAAGGAGACAGAAATCAGAATGTGAGCAGATGCTCTGTCCTTCCTAACCTCACATTTCCACTCTTTTGTTCATGTGTGCCAAAGATTCACAGAGATTTCTTTCAAAGGCAGGGCTTTTATTCATCCACTTTCCAATGTTGTGCTTTGCTTGTTTCTTTCTTGATGTCTTAAAAAAGAGAAAAGTAAAACTAGTTCTGCGAGACTATGGGGGGAGGGGGGGAATCTCTGGATTCTCTTTAGGATCTTGGCTAGAAGCATAGCAAACACCATCATTAAGGTTAGCAACAAAGGACATGGTATTGCTTCCAGTGAAATCACCACTTACTTCAGTGTAAGATTAGGCCAGGAAAAAAAAAACCCAACTGAGTTTAATGGAGGATAAACTGACTTTGGTTAAAACAATAAGCCATGTGCCAGACCTGCAATGACAGCCATTCAGATCCAGGACCCAAGGAGGTACTGCCTTTCCTCTGTTGCCTTCCACAATGCATTCTGCTCATTACTACAAGTCTACCAATCACTCTTTCCCTCTCTCAAACAAGATCCTTTGTCCATCCTAATTCAAACTACCCCCTTAACTGAAGCAGTGGAGTGCAAGTCCTTGAGATAAGCAAAAACGGTAATTAGATTGTATTTTGAGTAAATAATATGTGGGTGAGGAAAGGAAGAGAGGGGGAGGGAGAGACCAAATGAAAGAAAGAGGCAGGGTTTTGGCAGGGTTACAGAACAGCAGAAAGCTTCTTCTAAGTCTTAAGCTAAAAATGGGAGAGGTTTGTGTTAAAAAAGAGCTTTAATAGCTTCTGCAAATTGGCATTTTTGGTGATTAGCTAGACAGGCTTTTTTTTCATTTTAAACAACTATTAATGCTGAAACTGTTTACCTCTTCTGTTACAAGCCTGACTTTCAAAGGGCAGCAGAGGAGAGGATCCCCTGGAGCTGCAGGCCTGGGTGCTCTGGGGAGCGTTACTGCAAGTGTTAGCATCTGTTTGGCTTTGCAGCTCTCTGCTTAGCCCACCCCAAACTATATTTGCACACTTGGATGCAATTCACTTCTTGTGGCCTTGGAGTTTAGTCCGGAGAGAGTATTCATCGTGGGCTGTTAGGCGAGTCCTTGACACTGGGGCATTGTGGGGAGTTTTGTACTATGGTGGTCTGTGAAGCAGCAGTCAGGAACCTGCCTGTGCTTGCCAAGGTGTAGAGAGTACTGTTCTCACTCTTCTCTCAAAAATCGCTGGATGTCTGTGTGAAGAATGATTCCCTTCACAGAAATAAAAGGCAGCAACATGTTATGCATGATGCCTTCAGCATCTGCACCCCAAACAAGAATGATTTTCTCTTCACAGCCCCTAGGCAAGCTGATTCCAGCATTTGGAAGGCAATGCAATGCCTTTTTGAAAGGCTCAGCCCTATCTTCTAATGGAGCTATTGCTGTCAGTATTCATTTCTGGAAAGATCTTGGGCCTTCTCATTCCAGGACCCAGGCCCACTCACTCCTAAACCATCTGTTATTTTTAGTTTGCTGCTCCTGCACTCAGGTAGATGGACATTTGCCTCTTTTGAAGTCAGGTTAATTCTCAGGTATCTTCCTCTTTCCTGTGCTAGCTGGTGTCAAATGATTCACAGGAAATTCTGACTTGTCTAAAGGCCTCAGAAAATGTGTGGGATAGATACACCCATAGGAAAAAGCTACCTCGGGAGGCTGGTGCTGGTTAAGGGCAATATGCATGTGTTTCTTATCAGTAGAATGGCTTACGTTCTGCTTAAATTCCATATATGAGATTTTGGCTTCTATCAGAAGTTTATAGGTTACCAAGAGTATTGAATTCTACATTATCAGCTGTGGGCCCCAGATTCCAGTCTTAAAATATTAATGTCTAGTTTCCGCATGCTGAGTTGGCTGCACATGTATGTCAGCTTCCTGTGTTCTGCTTTCCAAGCTCAGTGCTTGCCTAAATTTTACTTCTCTTGAAACATTTTTATTGGTTTAATGAATGGAAAAAGTTTACCAGTATGCTCAGTCTGTAAAGCTACGCTAGTCTTTCTGAAGGGATAGACAGTTTTCTTTACAGGAGACATTTATTTTCGGTATGATTCTGATCCAAGAGCATTACATAACACTTACAGACTGCAAAAAGAGAACAACAGCAGAAAAGATGTTACAAATATACATATATATGCACATCTATATGTACTTCATGTATATATCTATATATGCATAACTGGAGAGAGGCTTATGTATCCAAGGGAGATCACAGAACCTCCTGGTTGGTATGGCCACCTTATTTGCCCTATTGAAACTTCTTCCAAGAGTCAGAGACAAATCATGAAGTAGGTAGTTTGATGTTGACAGTCATGTTGAGTACCACTGACCTATTTGATTTAGTGATACCTCTTTACACAGCAATGTGTCAGCTGCTAGCAGCCATCCGGTCATTATTATGCTGCAGATAATACTTCGCTGAAAAAGATTTGATGCCTACAGATTGGCCACGTTGCCTAATTCGTGTGGCCTAGGATAGTAATGTCACTTTGACATTAGAATAGCCTTGAGCAGCAGAAGAAGGTGTGACTGTGAAGACTCAGGTTTCCTGTTCCAGACGCAGTGTTCAGTGTTTGCCATAGAAAAACTCTTGGAAGAGTTTTTTAATAGATCAGTAGTTTTCTTAGATTGAAGTCTTATTCTGAATTATGGTCTAATCAAAACATTTGAGAGGGTATACATTTACTTCTTTAGTACACCATTGGAAGAGATTTCTTCCTACCCACAGTGCTAACTGTCTTTCATTTACAATGCATCAATGTTGGATAATTTTATGTGGCTAGAAGATGGAGACCGAGATCGCTGAGCAGGCATGAGCCATGGAAGGGTTAACAAAACTAAGGCCTTCTTGCTGCTGCAGAATCTACAGTGCTTTTTTTTTGATTGGGGGAGTGAACCAAGAATTAAATTTTATTTATTTTGCACAGGCAAACTCAAGACAATAGAATTTCCTTTGTTTTCACCTGTAAAACCAATAGACAGACCAAAAAGAACTAGAGGTGAAGGGTTATGGAACTCATATTTTTCTACCCTCTGTGACTGTCTTCAGTATTTTGTATTATCTGCTCTTATTGCTTTCAGCACAATGACCTTTGAATAAACAGGAGTGTGCTGTCCTAAAAGCAGTGAAATGAAAAGCACAGACAAATTTGAAAACACTGTCAAGTCTGTTACTTCTTTTCAGCTAAACTGGATACTCAGAGTTTAAATATTAATATAATAAAACATAAAGATCTAGAGAAGGCCCCCATGAGAATCTCTACTTAACTACTAATCTGCTTCTACATAATTCCATATGGGAAGAATAGTTTAATTGGTGACCTTCTTGTGTGATTTTAAGAGCAAAAAATAAACTCACTGCATATTTAGCAAATATTATAGCCATGCCGGAGGGAGGGGGAACAGGAAAACTTCTCAGAGTCTGTACAGTTGCTGAAAAGTTTATATCCAACTTTTTCTTCTGTAAATGTAAATATAGATGATATTTTACTGCTGACACTAATAAGCAACTTTTCATGAAAGCCTGAAGAATTGCCTTTCCCATTTGTGGCACAGAGCCTGTGGTTCCTATTATTCAAATCGGTCAGTCAAAAGAAGGGAAAATATCTGTACAGCTGCACATCCCATTATATCCTAACCTCCGGATGCAGAAATGGCATCAGAGTAGTGAAAAGGTGCAAAAGCCACTGAGGAAAGCCTGCCATAGCTTGTTATAAACCCTACCTTGCTATAGTTTTTCATTCTTTCCACATGAACAGCTTTCAGAAGGACCAGTTAGTACATATCCATACTACAGTAAACTGTGGTATTCCCTGTTCCAAGCACACTTTCACATTACTCACAAACTTTCCAACTGCCAGACAAACTTTGTTATAGTCCATCTACTTCCCTTCAAATAGGGCACTTGAGGCTGTTTTCAGAATTCCTCTCCATAATGTGCTGTGACTAGATACATAACTATTTCCTTATAACATGAACTAAGGAAACACAATTTAAGGCAAGTTATCCTGAACCCTGGGCCTCAAGCCAGTCTTCTTGTATTATCTCATGGGAAGTTCTGATCTGACAGTAATACTGGCAACAGGGAGAGCTTCTTCTGAGATGGTAATTTTCTATCTGTCTGGCCACAGTGGTATCAAAACCACCTGGCAAACATGCAGACAGCATCTACTCTGGAGCTCAGTCTGACAGCACAACCCATGACCTCAGTATGGATTGTGAGCAGGAAGTCTATGCAGTGTGCAGAGAGGCTTAGGAGGGAGGGCAAACATTTTTCACTTCATATATCATTGCTCACAGCTCACTGCTGGGATTCCACCAAGTCAGCCAGTGCTAAGATGTTGTGGAAAATGAAATTTCCTGGGTTATTGTTTTTGGCAGTTCTAATCACACTGGACAATTGGGCGCTGGAACTCGTACAAAAGCTCCTCATGTTAATAAGAAAAAAGACATATGTTTAGTTGCCTGATCTGGTAACTAAGGAGAAAAAAAAAGACCCTGTCTTTCCAGAACTGAAGCAGATGCTGAATAATTTCAACATCCAGAATAGTCTTTGCATCTGTCTGTGCAGTAACAATGATCTATGCAGTACTATGGCAATAATCAGAAAATGCAGATTTCAAAGCAAGATCCCACCTCATGCACGCTTCTCTGCCATAGCTGCTCTTTCCAACAGCCTAATCAATCGGAGTCTAACAGCAACCAATAGCAGAGCAATAGCCAGGAGGTTGGGAACGGAAAGAAAATCAGCCAGAAAATCAGTAGTTACTCTCTCACCTTCAGTCTTTAGGAACTGGAGGCCTCTGTGTTCCAATAATCAGCTTCAAGCTAGAGAAATGCATGCTGCTCCGGTCCGCCTCCCCGCAGCAGCGTTCAGACAGAGGGTTTGGACAATATGCTTGCAGTCACAGAGCTAAATAATGCATAGCCCAGGCTGATGAAGTGTAGAGAAGGCAAAGCTGGGTTCAAAACTGGCATAATATAGTTTTAAGCCACTTCTGGTTGTGTAGTTGGTAGCTGTAGATCAGAGCAGGACAATTACCTGTGCAACTGGAGGGCTGCTGAGTCTCGTCCATGTAGAATCTTGTGTTGCCCTGTTCACCTCGGTATCAAAACTCCTGTCAACATCTGGCCACCAGCAGCTTGCCCTGCCTGTTGGCTCTAGAAATGGAGGATGCTTCTGGTCCTCAGGCAGTGGTGGGGGGGGTATGCGTGGGTGTAGGTACATGTGTTACTTCTGTGCCGAGGAAATCCCAGGAACAGCTGTAAACCCTGTGACTGAGCATTTTTCTTAACACATAGGCAGGCAGCGAACAATAAAAACACTTAGTTTAAGTAATTAGATCTTATTACCTCTATTCAGTTATCCCCATAGACTGTCTAAGGATGACCTTGAATTAGACCTTTCTCCCATTGCTCTGACTCGCTCTTCCAGCTTTGCGCAGCCAGCCCCAGTTCCTCCCAGGCTTGCTCTGTAGTGAGCAGAGCTGTCAGGAGGCGGCAGTGCTCCCCTGCCCACCCTGCTGCAGCCTGCCCGTGTCCTTGGGTCACTGCCATCCCTCCTCTATTGCTGAGCCAGAGGTCATGGGCCCTCAACATCTGGAAAAACCCCAAGTGATTTCTCATCAGAACTGTGCAGAATCAACTTGCTCCAATTTTATTCACAACACTCGAAGGCCCTCAGCACTTTGCAAGATTGCAAGTAAGGATCTCCATGTAACATTTCTGTGTCGTGACTCATATTTGGACTTGTTTCAAATCAATAAATCCTCTGTAGAGTAAGCCCCCCAAGTCAAGCCCAAGACACACTCATCCTATTACTCATTCTCTTTTTGGAGCACCCATGAGCATTATAAGTTTCACAACAGAATTAAAACCCCCAAGCTTAGATGCATCAATGGTGAAGGCAATGGGAGCCGTTGCTTCATGACACGCTGCTGTGATGCTGCCCACATACAGAGAAGGGTTCACTCAGAGAAGTGCTGGGGTCGTTTGGATCCAAGCTGAGATGAGCAGTGTCATTTCAGGTTTCCTAGTGAAAATAATTTTAACAGGGAAAAAAAAAAAAAAAGCAAAAGCAAACCATTCTGTTGGAAACTACTGATGTGGAGACTGCATTTTCCATTAATAAAATTTGGAAAATTCCTGATACTTGCTTTGAAGCTCCAGCTAAAAGAGATGACCAGGTTATTTAATATTTTCATTGCCTTCCCATCTCATCCCATAATGCTGACTAGAGGAATGTTGCACTTTGCTACAGGAGCACTTAAGAGACACGATCAGGGAGAGCCTGCACAAACCATCTGTATTATTGTCAAGGTTCAGTGCTCATTTCTTTGTACTCTTCCAGTCTCCTAACACAGAGCTGTGAAGGCCTCTGCTTCCCCTAGCTTTAACGCTTCTAAAAGTGAGCTTAAAAATCCAAGTGATCAGAAGAACTGATTTTTCAGAGAGGTACCCAGTACTCAATGCTCACTGCACTAGAAAACCCAAAGGTCATAATCACCAAAAGCAAGACTGGGATCTGTAAATTCTGTCACACACATGTAGCATTTCTTGATTTCTCGTGATACATTGATATCCTAAGGAAGATCGGGGCACCCTGTGCTACGCACTCATGACAGACAGTCCCTGCAAAAGGGCACAGAGAGTCTCAAAAGATCATTTCAATTTGACAGAGAGAAGTGCTGCCTGGAGGGATTACTCGCTTTCACAAGCTTCTGCTGGAAGTGCTTCACAGAGGCAAAGGAGAAAGAGGTGCCTCTCTGCACCTGCCTTGGGTTAACTTGTGCAGTCTGATGGCTGGAGTGGTGCTGGTCTGTGCCATTTGAACCCTGACAGTCTGTGAGGCAGGGGGGTAGAGCAGCCAATGTGGTGGAGAAAAGGAAGAGCATAAGTTGAACACCTTGTCAAATACTGTTTCCTTTCCAGTCTTGTCTCCAATTAAACAAGTGGACGAGTGGAAAAGTCCTGCCTGACTCCAGAGGAGGTGGAGATGTCTTCCAAATCATTGCTCTGTCTGGGCTTGGTAGAAGGATCACAAACCTTTGGTATTCAGTGTAGGGTAAACAAGCATCTCCACTTGGGCTCACCATTTATATATGGCTGTGTCCTTTCCTATGTGAGCTCAGGTTAAGCTTTTTCCATGCCCAGTACAACGCTGGGGTCACTGGGTTCTAATCTATGGAGAAATGGAAAATGCCACTGTTGTTGACTGAGCAATAAATGTTGAACAGGAGCTGGCAGGAGATGGCCAGGAGACTTGAAAAATGTTATGTTAAACACACGTCAGACTTTACAGACTGTCACTGAATGAGAGCACAGGAGTGCTGGCTGCACAGAATGCTGCCTAGATTATTATTTCAAAATTGTTTTCTAAAACTTTTCATTTTTTTCCCTTTCAATACAATTGCAACAATAATGCTGAAGAAAACCTCTTCAAACACAAAATAATTTCTGTTGATGTAGAATTTTTTGAATGCCAAATACCTGCTGAGTTACTCTTTGGAAGAACAAGAGAAGTTTGTTCTTTGTATATGTAGATTGTTTTGGGGTATTGTTTGATTCTGCTTTTGATAGGGGTTATGTTTCTGGGCTTAGCTGGATAGTTTGTTTGTTCCTATTCATTAAAAGGGACCCTGCAGCTATTTGGGGAGGGAGTGTGGTATTACATTATTATTGCTCCAAAAAGTATGGACAAAAATGTATTGTAAAAATTCCAAGGTTTCTGGTAGGAGTTCTCTCAGTAATAAATATTCTCAGTCTGCTGGAGTTTAGTTAATGTGCTAACATTGTGTTGAGCTAATTAGGCAGATCCTTAAGGTATAAAGTTAAAATATACAGATATTCTGTATATAGCTTATTGCTAGAGCAGTTTTGTGCCATGGATAAGGAGAACAACACCTTCCAAAGTCAGCCTTTATTTTGGTCACCGCATCCCATAGCTCTTGCGATACCATTGCAAATGTTTGTGATGCTGCAGGGTCTTGTCTTCCTGCTGCAAGATAAAAGCACATCAGTGCTGATAAAAGTTATTCATATCCTGGAGCAGGAGACAAAGGCCCTTGGATGAGATCAGCACTGAAGAGATCAAAACTTCTTGTGAGATGTTCATTTAACTTATTCTGGTTTGAATCAGGTCTGGGGGTGTAAAGCACCTTGCAGGATTGTGGTTGATGGGCTTTACTTCTACCAAAAAAAAACCCCCAAACCAAAAAGTGAAATTGTCTTCTTTCCTTCTTTCTTTCTTTCTTAAGCTATGGTTTGCCTACAGAGGGACATTAACTGAAATAACTGCTTGTTCAGGAACAGCACTAGGTAGTCCCTTCTGGAATAAAGTGCCTGTGCTCCTGATTGATTGTGCCCTCCCAGAGCAAAGCCCAATGATTTTCTTTTGCCTGGATGAGATGGCCATGATCGAGGAATTATTCCAAGACAGCTGGTTTATGTTGGAGTTGCTAATCCATAGCAAATTCTTCTTGTCCACCTTCTATACAAAGCCACACCTATTTCACCGAGGCCAATATTTCACTTCCCCTGAGAAGTTCCATTCCATCTAGCCCATCATTGGTCTTTCAGGACCTGTGGAGCATTTCCATTATTGCCACTGGCCACAGTGCTTTTCTAGTGGTCACCTTTAATTCTTAGGTCCCCAACTCAGAGGAGAAAACAACTTGCAAGCACTCTGTTTTATTTTGTCCGTCTTCACTCTGTTAAGCTCTTTAGTCGTTCATTGGATTATCCCACGCTGCCTAAGACACGTTTTCCCTTCCACAGACTAACTTTTCCATGAAGAAAGTCACAAGAGATTTCAGCTTTGCTGTAATGCAGAGTAATGACAGCATAATAGTATCTAACCTCCTACAAAGTACTCAGAAACAGGGAGGTTGGCTGAGATTATTCAGTACAGTGAACTGTGTTCCACTAGGCAGATAAAAAAACTTCCTAAGAGCTCTGAATTGATCGGAATATTCATGCCTCTAATTAAAGACATCATTAATAACCCACTCTTTTTTACTGTGTTCCAGAGTCACTATGAAGAAAGTAACCAAGAAACCATAGAATCTGTTCTTTTGAGGTACCTATATTATTATTTTTGCAGCCCAGTGTGGCTGGTGGTACTGAAGGTGTATACAGCAGATATAGAGCAGTGTTTCACCACCACACTCATCTGTGTGGAGCTTTGCGTATGGGACTAACAATATCTTGCTAGCACAACACTAGAGAGAATCAAATGAAGTAAACCTACTACAGCTAGGTCACATAAATCCTTTCTACTGAGTAATATCTGTGGTTTGGGTAGATAAATCTTGGCTTTAATGTATTTTGGAATTTTTGAATAAAACCTCATGGCTTCCAAAGGTCCATTAATTTGTTTCTTTCATAGTTGTGACCCACAGGGGTGATTCCCCACTCTTCTGCACTCTGTTAGCCTTGCACAGAATTTAAGCACCTGCCTCCTGGTCTTGTGTCATTCAGAAAGCAAAGAAAAAAACCCCTGTTTTTACTGTTTATTGTCAGCAGAATCCTGTCTTCTCTTTTCCTCTTGTATCTACAGTAAAAACAGACTTCACAGTTCAAAACTTCAATGCTGCAGTCTGACACCTTCTAGTGCCTTCCGTTGCTCGGATAAGATGTTAATACTGGATATATGGTTAGCATATTAAGGATTATCGTTACCAGCCATTATCATAACTCATGTTTCATTAGTGAGCAATGCTCAACATTCCTTTGGAAAGTCATTGACAGCACCGCATTTGTAACTTCAAAGGACCATACTTGTAATTCCAAGGATCATATTTCCCTTTGACAGTCTATGAGCAAACAGCCATCAGTCTGACCAGTGGTAAAAGCCACTCAGTTTTCCACCGAGTCTGGATATTTTGACAAATATCTTCCACTTAAACTATTGAAAAAACAGCTCTCTGCTGCCTATGACCAACTGTGAAAATCAGCATCTACTCATGCACTGTGAAGGCAATGAACCACTGACATAACCTCTCAAAGCTGTTACTGCATGACCAGCCCTCTTCTGAAAGCACAGATGAAGCAGCACATGTTGCAGAGCACACTTCGTGAAATCCTATGGCTTGTGCGATGCAGTCAGACTCGCTCATTGTGTCCCTTCTGTCCTTACACACCAACAGCAGGAGACAGTGGCCTTCTGAGCGCCTTCCGGGAGCTGGGCAGGAACCGAGCCATTGGTTTATGCCATCAGATCCAACAGCACACCGTCCCTGTCTTTAAGAATGAAGTCTGTGGCAGTTAGGTTCTCAGCAGATGTGAAGAATAACAGGGTAGCAGAAGATAGAAATAAACCAAATTCTGGTAACGGAACAGATTTTAAACTGGAAGGCTAGTTATAAACAAGCCATTTTATATCTATATATATTTATGTATGTATTTAAAATTTGTGAAAAGCACACCTGCTCTTGGCATTGACCATTCCAGTTCTTTGTGTATCTAAAATTATGTCTATTGTCAAGAGGATTACCTGTCCACAGCTGACCTGAAATCCTCCTTGCTATTCCTAGTATTTGTTGAAAAGAGTCAGAGCTGCAGTGGATGCACATTTCAAAGGTGAGAAGAAAGAGAACATTTCTTAGATCAATCTGTCCTTACAACCCACCTTCGCCCCCCCCCCCCAGTTCTTCCCTTCCTGGTTGTAGCTTTTGTTACTCCTCTATTTCTGTTAAGAGGGGGACAGACAGACTAGTCAGAAACACACATAGTGCTGCAGTGGCAAGTTTGTAGCCATGGAGGGTAAGTGATTTTCTGTTGATTTTGTTTCCTTTCTATATGTTTACAAGCGCCAGGGTTAAGCAGTGAATAGTACAGGAAATGCTTGGACACCTGTAAATCAACAGCTCTGCTATCTACAACCCACTGCTGGCTTTTTTTTTGTGCACTTGGTAGCTGCAGGCTGCAGAAATCGGTGTACTGAAAATGAATACAAACACATCAGGAAACGGAGAACTATTTCTTTATTCTTTGTACATTTTTTATCCTCTTCTGCCTTTTTTTTCTAGGCACGACTCTCTACAGGTTGGCTCTTAGTCTCTTTTTCCCTTTCTGATATTTTTTTTCTGCCTTTGTGTCTCACACCAGTTCTTTTCTGGTCCTTCTTCATGTTTTAGCAGTGTCAGACTCTTGTAGTTCACCACCCCATCATAGGAGAAAGATGTTGCTCCTAGCCCTGTGAAAGTATCCCAGTATGACATGATGAAGGTCCAGAAGTGTCTTCTATTGCACACTCTGCAAAGAAGTGTCTCCATATATTTGAAGTTAGCCCTGCTTAGAGAAGTCTGGGCTGAAGGACCTCCAGAAGGCCCTTCAAACCTAAATTATTTTGATTTACTGAGGGACTCTTGGCTGAAAATTCTTTCCATGGATCAATGAATCTCACTCTTTGCAAGTGAGGTCTCTACATTGGATTTGTATCTTGTAATAAGCATATATTTCAGCTACCATTTGAGATGTGGAGCAGCACTGACTAGGGGACATAGGCTTTGAGGGGAGTATGATTTGAGCTACATCTCTCTCCTTACCATTTGCTGGTGGCTAATACTACTGCCAAATTGTTCATTTTGGACCTAATCTGAGACCTTTAGCTCCCCCTTGTGCTCTGTAGGCAATCTATACATTCTGGAGGACTTTGGAGTTCCCTTGGGGGCCAAGCAGCTAAAGTGAGACACTGATATCTGTTGTCATATGCACTTGTTTTTATCTAGCCCTAGATGTCAATGGGACTGGGCTGTGCAGAACAGCTGTGGGCTCAGAAAACAGAATTGCAGATTATTTTTGAGGATGTCACGTGCTCAACTACCAGATTGGGATTAAATTACCTTATTTCTGGCAACCCCCCTTCATTTTGCCTATATCTAAAACATGTGAATTGGCACCTTTTGCCAATTCACAGGTTTCCAAGATACCCAAATTCTCCCGTTTACCTTGCTCTGCAATTCACGTCATGCTGCTCTCTGCATGGGATGCAAAGATTTTGATCCATGCCACATGCTGCACATCTTCCCAATGAAGCAAAAAGCCTCCCTTGCTGGCTGGTACCCTGCTGACATCCCATTTCAGCTAATTAGGACCCTGAGTAGTTAGTACAAAATATAAATGTGGCAGGATTCCAAACTGCAAAAAGAAGGGAAAGTGGTGAAAAAAATAGTTGGACAGCTAAGAGAATATGTAAATGTATTTAAAATAGATGATTCTAACTGCAGTGAACAGATGATTTATTTTTTTTTATTCCAACTGGATGGCTTTAATCAAAAATGATAGTTCGTACATCTGCTCTTTGAAGATAAGCCTGCAGTTACACAAAACACTTAAAGAAAGAAGCTGTGGTGTGCTGATGAGACCTCAAAAATTCTAACCCATGACTAGGAAGATTATAGTCTGGTTACTTCAGCAACTTGCTAATTCTGAAATATTAGACTGAGTTATTTGTCTTGTCTGAGGCATGAAAGGGATGCCTGTAGATTGTGCTGAAGCAATTAAGACATTTTAGAAATCATTAGTGAACTTTCTTGATTGAAGAGGCATTTCCCCTCCAGCCTCTCCCTGTTTGACCTAGAAAGGCAGCTCTCCATCATCCTGCCATTTATTTTATAAGGCAAAGATTATAAATTAAAGCAAGTCTGCTACTGGGAATTTGGGGCTCCCTTGGAAAAGCAAGCTCAAACTTAAGTTGAAATCAGGGACTCCACCTTCATAAACATCAAAAAATTAAATGGATAACTGTCTGATATGATCTCAGGAAAAGAGTTCTCAGATCAGAACGGGGGAGAATGTTAATTCAAAGAGAAAGAATATTTATGTTCCTCATGCTGCTTATAAGCATAATACCTACTCACAACGGACAGTAGTACTAGTAAGTACAGTATTAATAACTGTCTGCATTGCATTGCT
Organism: Megaceryle torquata; assembly: GCA_024611175.1. Lineage (NCBI taxonomy): Eukaryota > Metazoa > Chordata > Aves > Coraciiformes > Cerylidae > Megaceryle > Megaceryle torquata. The sequence goes on from JANIJG010016883.1 coordinate 68,525, forward strand.
TCATCAAGCCAAAGAAACTTAAAGCTCTTCAGTATTGAAAAGCTTTTACAAGTAGGAGTCTGTAGAAGTGTCATGGCCTACAAAGCTTTCCCTTTATTTTGACCTTTACTACAGGCCACCCAGGCATCCCGCATCTTTATTTGGGAGGTCTGCTGCTGGTATCATCCTCCTCTAATAGCAACCCCAGCACAGAGAGTACAGAAAATCACCGTTCCACTGAACCCCTGCATATTCCAGAGTTTGCTGTTTGGAAGCATGGAGTGCTGTGACCATGCAGCATCCCAGTTCTGGACTCAAGACTGCAATTAAGCCTGTTCTCTTACTGCTCAGAAGAAGATGATCTAGCTGAGGCAGGGAAGAGAAAGTGGAGGGCAGGAAACTATCAATATCCATTAGAAAAATATATTAAGATTCTGCAAAGTGGTTTTGGTTGGAACTTCTCTTATTTCTTTTACAGACTGTTCTGCTATGAACTTTCCAGACAGTTTACTGTAAGGTCTCTACAGCAAGTACCATTTAATTTCTCTGGGTTGAGATTTTTAATTTGCTTCCTCCAGCTGCATTGACAAGATCTGAAGAGCTTCAGAAAACCACTGTAAAATGGATACAATTCTGTAAAAATTACATGGTCGTGGAGAAAGTACCTTTATTGCTACAGAGTGTTATAAATTCTGTTGCTGATGAGCCTCTCAATTTCAGCTATTTTTTCCAGCTCTAAACTGTATTTATTTAACAATTACCCATCTTCCACATCAGTGGAATAAGTTATATAAATGTGTCAACATTGTTTACAATTGAGGATCTTTGAAATCCAGCCCTTCTTTGCAGAGTTGTCCTCTGGATGCTCTCATGAGAACAAACTCTTCTCTCTTCCACACTTGCCAGGGGTATTCCTGTATTGCATTCAGGGGAGCCCAGCATAAACTCTCCTTCCATTTGCTCCTGTTGTTTTCTCCATGCCCAGATGCTCTTACATCCTCCAGGTTCTTTAGCTCATATGTTGGTGCCTGTTTATGTTTTCTTCTTCTTGGCCCTGTGCATGTCAACTGTCTTTGAAGGCATTGAGATGCCGCACTTACAGAAGAAAACCTTTCAGAAACAACAATCTGCTTTAAACTTCCATGAATTGCTTAAGTCCAAATCAAAAAAAACCATGGCAGCATTATTCAAAGTTGTTATATATCCAACTCTACACCGAATAACCTGTCACTGGATGAAATGACAGCAAGCAAGCTGAGAAAAAGACAGTGTTTAAGATGAGGTGAGCCTACACAGTACCTCAGAGAATTGTTTGCCCTGGTGCAGTGTAGCTTTCTGCTATTCCACGTGTTTTTCATGCAGAATAAAACTGGAGTCATGAACCAGAGAGTTCACCCGTTGAGTTACAAAACACTATTAGAAACTGCTCCTCTCTTGAGCAATGATATTGCAATTCAAATTATTGCATTATTATTCTGTGCCTAAGCTACTAGTTTGGTTTAGGATTGTGTGGAGCAGTCTCTAGAGGGTAGCCTACCTGAAAGTGTCTGTGAAGAGCTCTGTGCTGCCATGGCTTGCTGACCCTTTGTTCATTGTCTTCAGCAGAGAAAGCTGTTCCTGTCTCCAAAGCCATACAACTACTGCCTTGAAAGAAAATGTCTGTCTGCCACATGATTTCATCCAGCTATTTAGTAGCTTTGATTCTCTAGATTTGGACATTTGCTTTTCTCTTTATAAAGCTTTTTTAAGAACTGGATCCAATTCAATCACATAGGAACTTGCCTGAACTTTTGCCCAAAGACTGTTCTGTCTGCCAGAGAGCAGATGCTGAGTAAATTCAAAGCCCAAAGCCCTGGAACATCAGTGGGAAAAGATCCCCTGAGCCCAGTGTGTCTGGAGAAGGCTGGGTGGGCGAAGGTACAGAGATATGAATGGTTCATACCCAGGGCCATCTGCTCCAGACAAAGGTCTCTCTTCCTTCCAGGCTTCAGCACCCCTGATCGATCAAATGCCAAAAGACACAACGTTTGTGATAGTGTCTTGAGATCAGACAACTCGAGTTTCAGAGACTGGTCCTTTCTGAGGTTTCCTTTGGAACTTTCAGTCCCGCTGTCCTGAGCAGGGAAATACAGGATGTTAGTTGTCCTCGATGTTGTCTGTAAAGTTAAGATTTTGAAATTCCCAGTACTTTGTAAACTTAATTGTTCATTGCTTCAAATGATTTCTCATATATACTGGTTCTAGGAAGAATCAATTAGACACCCCCCAGGAAGTATTACAAATACAGGATTCATGTGAAAATTTTACACTATCAAGACTCTGGAGGCCTGTGGAAGTGTTTCCTCATTTGACTGTGGGTGTGTTACACTACAACTCTTAGAAGTAATTCTTAGGATAGAATGAACTTTTGTATATCTACATACTTCTGAAAATGTGGGGATCTTTTACCATCAATTATTAAAATGTTCCCTATTCTTACTAAAATTAGTGGGGATTTTCCCATCATTGTGGCTAGGTACAGGGTTGGGCCTATTGCTGCTGTTCCCTGCAAATATTCATTGGTATTGTATGATTATATAAAGCAATTCAGTAAGTTATATAACATTTTATTTCACTTGTCACTCATAAAGCTGCTAATTACTTCTATGGCTTGACAACTAATCCAATTCCTAATAGTATCATCACTGCATATTTATTGAAATAGGTGTACCATACTATCACTCTTCCAGCTGAAAGGGAACAATCAGCAACATGTTTGTTTAATTCAGCCCACTTATTCTCAGTTGTGTGTTGAATCTCTTTGTAATTTATGTTCCAGCATTCGGCTGTATCACAGCAACTAATAAATATGCAGATACCGGGACTAAACCAGTCTTTGTGCTGCTATAAATGATCATTTAGCTTCATGCTTTCCTGATTATTTATATATATTGTCCTGCACCAATACAAAGGGAGCTGCTAATTTCATTCAGTTCTGTAGGTCAGTGTTGCTGCCGGTTTAATGCCCATCGACAGTGAAACCTCCTCATAAGTGATATTCATTCCCCCTGACAACCTCGTTTCAAGTCATCAGCAACACTGTGCCAATTGTAGACTAAAAAGAAAAAAATAAAAGTAAAAAATTTGCTGTCAAGGGGCTTCCGAGGACTTGAATAGGCATGCAGATCTCTTTGCTACATGTAAAATTAATCATTATATTTCTGCTGCTGACTCGTTTTTCTATTTGTGTCACACAGGGATTCTTCAATGACCTAATATTGAATCTGGTGAATTATAGGCTGGAAGACCACAGTGTTTATTATGCACTGACAGAGGATGGAATGATCTCGTATTTGTGGGTTTCTTTTTTTCCTATGCTGCTTTGGAGTCTGTTTGTCTCTGGTACCACTTCATTGATCATTCCTGGAATTTTACCTTTCCATAAATAGCTGGAATGGATTTTTAATTTTTTTTTCTTTACTAACTGTATCTTTACTGTGTGATAAGGGCAAAACCAAAACAAAGCCATGCACTCATTTGTGGAGATGAAGTGGAATCCTGAGTCCAAGATTAATCTCAAATTCAGTGTTGCACCTTTCTGAAAACCATGCAGTTAAGTATATCCCCACATTTTGCATATGCTTACATGCCTTTGGCTTCAGTAGGCCTGCAGGGAAAGCATTTGCTAAACAGCTTAACTCAATAGAAATGTACTTAAGCATGTTCTTAATTCATTTGCTTAAATGGAGCCATGGTGCTTGAAGCTAATAGAAGTAGTTTTAATAAATTTAACTCCACTTTTAAGTTTAATATATTGCACTCACATTTAAAGTTGGTCTTCTCAGACATAAAAGTATCCGAGTGTAAAAATGAGAGACTAGGAAATACTGGTTTAATATTAGTGTTGACACAGAACTAACTGGTCTTTTCAGGATTACTTTTCTTCTCTGTAGAGCGGTTGTTCAGCTTTAACTCATTGTTTTTAACTGCTCTGAACATATTTCTTACACTGCTACTAACACAGTTAAACTTAGTGTAGTAATAAAATAATATTTCCTACAGGAGAACACTGATAACAAATACATTGATATAATTTTTATTAAAAATTTGCTTTTGCATTTCTTTTTGAAGTACACGGCTTTCTTTAGCTGGGATGCCATGAAAAGACACTGTGCTGTTAGTGATTTTCCAGTTGCTTAGCCTGATTTTGTTGTACAGAGTTTTACCAGCTGGTGTTTCCTGATTACTGCATTGTCAGGTCACCAGTTCATTAATTAAAATTGCACATGGACCCATTTGTAATTTTCTGCTAGATACTCCTGGCCTTGCTCATGCTCAGGGCCTTCTCCGTGGCACATAGTGGGAAGAGGGCTATCAGGGTATGGCTCTGTCTCCATGGATTTCAGAACATCTTACAAACACATGAGCTAGCTTTTTCTGCACAGAACTTTAAGACAACTTACATTCCTTCCGTGAAGCTATAATACATATATGTTTGATTTAAAAATATAGGGGTTTATTTTTAGTTAAATTATTCTGAATGCAAAAAGGTTGACCAGCTGTTAGAGCTCACAGTGATGTTTTATGGTGGGTGACAGTATCCACTTTACAAGTGACAGAGACAAGTAGAATTTACTGCTTTTTAAAATGAATTCTAAAGTTGTAGAAAGTAGAAGAGCAGGTGACCCATTTTAAACCTTTGCCTACAGAGGTTCACCTGGATTTACAGAGTTGTCCACTGCTGGATATTCTAGAAGCCAATGTCATGGTTGCCAGAGTTTCTTCCAGTACAAATCTCATTGCCGCCAGCTATATCCTTTTGTCAAGCTTGTCATCAGCATGATTGAGGCAATTGCTCAGACTCCCAGTCAGAGTTAATTCGAATGTCATATATGAGGTTCATGGTTACTGCATGTAGCTGGATATTTCACTAATAATTTAAGCATTTTTATTTCCAAATCATTGTCTTTGTATCCTTGTATGGTCATGCTGATGTGTCCTGAGGATTTCCACATTCATAGCTGTCTTTTGGAGGTTTGATTCTCTCTCACGAGATGGTTGCTACTCAGACTGCAACACAGTAAAGTAATTTTGTTTTGCTTAAATTAGCTGCTCCATTCTATTGAGATTCAAGGTAAAATCTTAGTGAGGTGCTGGGCACCCAGAACACCTGCCAGAAGTACTAGAAATAGGAGTCGATTGCTGGTTTTAGAAGGTTTTAGCAACTTCCAGGATTTCTGCAGTTAAGAATTTCTGTAGAAGAGAAATTTCTGTAGAAAAGTTCTCTTTCATAAGAAGACTTCTAAGTTCTCTCTGCTGAGACTCATTTTTACCATGAAGTGGAGAGATTCTCAGAGCTGCTACAATCCCAGCTGCTGTCCAAGAGTATTTAGCATTCATGGAACTTGGTACATGCTCTTCTGTGTGTATGTTTTCACCTCAGTGTGTGAAATTGGTGTGAATCTAAAGTGCTGGTGGGAAAATATACTGGTGTAGCGTAGGAATGGCAAAACAACTTCTTCCTGAGCTTTTTGATGGCATCTCTCTAATACCACTCTTGCACCAGTAACAAAGGGGATGGGCAGGTTTAGAAACTTGTAACAAAACAGGGACCTTCTCAGCAGATCTATCCTAGAGCTGTAATGTCAGAAAGTTATCTCTGGCTCAGACTTGTAAGGTCCAGTGCACTGAAGCCCTTTCTAAGTTCAGTAGATCTTCATTCCTCTTGAGTCAAAGCAGAGAGAAACTGTCATAGATTTAATTTGCCCTGATCTGGTTTTAGTCCATTCCTCAAGGAGAAGATTTTGGATGATAAGCATCCAACCTTCTACAAAGTTTTGTAGCAGTTTTGTCTAAATAAATAAGATTGCCATTAAGCAATGTGCATAGTTCAATATTCATTGCAAGGGATTTCTAGTTACATTAGTATGAGCTCTGGCAGATATGTCCATATAAAAATCAATAACTGTCTTTGCCACCCACCTACCACATGCATGTATGCTTAATATTAGAATCACCCACAGAATTAATGACTCTCTATGAGGCAGGGGAAAAAAAAAAAAAGAGTAACTATCTGCTGTAAAATGCTCTCTTTCTTGGCATAAGCTGATATTGATTCACCCCAAGAGGAATATTCCTTCTATAAAACACAGAAATTATTCAGTAATTGCTAGGACCGAAAATTAACATCAAGTGACTATAATTTAAACCAGAATGCTGTGGAAGGGGGATGGACATTTGGGTACCAGTGTTCAACCACCGTTACGTAAAGGAAATGTGTAGGGTTGACTTTAATGCAATCCTATTTTTAAGAGTTAGTATAGTGGGTGGCATGGAAGCAACAACTCCAAGCAGCCCACAGTATCTTTCTTTCATGTATTTCTTTCTTGCAGTGAATATTTGTGTTTGCAGAGTCCAAAGAACTGGCAACAGTGAGAAACCAAATTTTCTGTTGACTCGTGGGCTTTCCTTGTCAGTGCTGACAGTACCTTTCTCAGACACAAAGCCTCAAAGTACACTCATCTGCTCTGTCCTGTAGGTGACTTTGAGAGGCCATCTGTTAGAGGCTGTCTCATTGGCAAACAGTCTCCATCACTACACTGTAAAAAGAATTGCTGTTTTAATGGCAGGATTATTCAAAGCGAAATGTGATGTGGTCTTCTGTCTAGGAGGTAGAAACCACATAATATATTTAACTAAGGATTCTGTCTGGCGAACTTTCCAGTAGATAGTTACTGATTCTTTTGTAAACATGTAGTATACTGATGTCTTTTTTAAAATAAATAAATCAATCAATCATCTCAATCTGGATGATATTATTTCTCCTGCTTTAATAAAATATAAATTGGTGTGGGGAGGGTGGTGACTGCAGTTTCTCTCTCACTTGCACAAGGCTTTGGAATATTTTCATTTCTCTGTACACTGTCCTGTAGGTAGCCCCACTGGTACTGAAGATTTTTTGCTACAGATTTGCAGGGATCTGTAGCTTCAAGAAAAGAATGAGATAATGTCATCTAGCAGAACAAGTTACCTTTGTGCCGTTAGTTTCTCACTCTCTCTGGACCAAATGGACAGGCTGTTTCTGTCCTGAATGTATCTCCTCTCTATTCCACAGAGGATGTTTGTGGTCCTAGAGCAAATATTTATTGCATGGGGCCTCTCATGGGACACATCTGCACAGCAGATGTGTAGTGAATGCCTCCTCCCACTTTCAGCCTTACCCAGTGTGGTCCCTGGTGTGTTGCATGACCTTGCCCTCATTGACCAGTCTCAATACCTGGGAGAATGGGAGAAAGAAGAAGGATGATGGTGTAGGAATAGATCCTGCCCTGGGACATGGTAACATGACCCACATGCAGTAGACGGTGATAAAACTGAGCATACTTCAAATACCATACCCAAGATCCCCTTCTGGTACTTCCAGATTCATGGTTGCAGTTGTAACAGTTAAATTCACACAGATATGACCTTTGTATTTGTGGATAGGAAACTGAGGTCTTTGAAAGTACAGTCTTTTTTCAGGAAAATTTGCAGATACAGATAGAGCATCACCTATCTTTTTATCAAGCAGCAATAAATGATTGTTTCTCTTGCAAGTTCTGGACAAAATTTTGCTACGCTTCAGTAGACTCTTTAAATCTACATCTGTCACCAGGGCCTGAAAATTCTGCAAGGACCCGAAACACTGGTGATCTCAGTATACAGCATGCAATTAAACCACTGCTGATTCCTTTTACTATTGGTATCTGCTCTGGGCATTCATGTCCCAGGCTGGCAATGTAAGAGTTACATATCATTTCAGTCATCAGTTTTTAGAGTCTAGTTAGAACCAAAATCTGATGAATCTTTCAAATCTGTCATTTTGAACCTACTCATAGAAATTAAATCAGGCTCTTAATTAATACAGTTTTATAAACCAAGGAATATTTTGCTGGGCTTAATTTAGGCATCAAACAGAAGTTAAAATGCAGAGTTTTTTCAGCATGCTAGGAAAATTGAAGTGTGTTTACATCTTGCACCAGGCATTGGCATTAATGCTCAGTTTTGTGCTGTTTGTCATTCTCTAGAAAGGTATCCAAGCAGGTTAAACGGAAAAGGGAGATGTTGAGAAAATGCTGAAAATGTCCCATGTTTCTCAGGAACTATTATATTTTTTTGACAATCGAAAGCAAAATTTCATCAGGAATTTCCACTGATGGGTTCACAGAAGATTATGGGATGCTTCATAGGAATTATGCAGGTTTCCAAAATCAGTTGGTTTGAGTAACAGCTGCACTCAATGCCTGTACCTGTGCTATGATCTAAATGAAGGTGCCTTGTTACCAGGGTGGGGAGAGTCCTGCACCTAGGGTGATTTTTAGTTGTTTCTTAGACCCAGGCTGAGGAGTTTTTCTTTTATGGAGATTTGTTGCTGAACTAGAGTTTGCATTCAGATTGGAGCTTTTCTCTCAGAGTAGATTCACAGCCTCAGAGCTGCGCAGTGCAGAGTACACTGGATGTATGTGGGAGTGGTGAGGCCATTGGCAGTTCTGATTCTGATCTGTTGAGTGCCACCTGCCCTCAGTCTCTTTGAGTCTCAGAAGCAGGCTGCATGTCTTGCTCAAGGTCACGCAGAAAGTGTGTGGCAAAGTCAAGAATCAAACCAGTGTGATACATGCTTTCAAGAGCTTCCTTCAATGCAGCAAGGAACAGCATTCATCTTTAACAACAAACTGGTGCATGTCAGTTTGTTGTCCTCTGAATCATCACTCCTGCTGAACACCTCCCTTGGGAAGGTTGTTAAACTTCTACAACAGTCACAAAATCTTAATGGGTTTTGCCAAATGAATTAAGAGCCCTTGCAGCTTTCATGCTGCGTATTGTGGATTTTGAAAACTTTTGTCAGTAGAGCCGTAAATCTCTCAGAAGCAATAGGAGACAGTGAGGAAAGCACAAAAGGTAAAGAGTGCTGTCACATTTGCCCAAATGAAAATTATAAGAAACCATTTTGATGGGGAATTCTATAAATCAGTGGTAAACAATTGAATGAAAGCAAAAATCTGGAAATCTTTTCAAACTGCTAAAGCCCTAAAGCAAGTCAAGGAAAGCTTTTTCCTTCCGCTTCTGAAGCCATGTTACTTAAAAGTTATATGCTTATCTTAAGACCAACTTCTCAGGTCTATGATTCACTTTCTGGGCTGAAGCAGATTTGGGTTCTTTCTTAGCTGAGCCAAATTGCTTCCATGTCAGTGGGATTCAGATCTAGCCTTTAATACTAATACCTATTTTTTGCTTCTAAACTCAAAGCTTCATCTTCCTGATCCAACCTGGACTTCAGACATTTACTTTATTATCGAAAGCCTAATATTTTTTCATTGATATTTTCAGATGAAACCTAATGAAAACATCCCTGCCAGACCTAATAATTTGAAGTAATGTGTTTGATTGCCTATGAGAACTCTGCCATTCAGAGATCACACTGCTCTACTCTGTGATCAGCAGCCCTTCAGAACTGTTCAATCTGGAATTTACAAAGATGCCCTAAATTGTTGCTCCTTACAATCCAGATCAGAAAGGTGGTGTGAAGCTCATTCTACTCAGTGTACTAGATAAGCTATGGCTTGATCATGAAATATCAGTGTCATCACTTCATAAAGATTCATGCCTTCTAGGAGAAAGGATCTCTTTCCTTAAAGGTCTTACGGATCAAATTTACCTCTGCTGTTGGCACTCGTGGGTTTAATTCTATTTTACACAACTTAAGACTTTATAATACCCATTAGGGCTCTCTGGATTCACTCTAGAACTTTGTGACCTATTTCCTTTAACACTGTTGGGAAGAGAGAGTGCATTTCTTTAAATAATTTATCAGCAGCTTCTTTCTCGTGACTATTGAATTTCTAGAACTTAAAGTGCCTGTATAACATTGATGGAAGGCTCTGGTAGGTGACGTGGGAACTCTGGTTAAAGGCTGGAGCATGAGTCTGGATGGAGGTTAAGCCAAGCCCAAGGAATTCTAATAGTTGTCTGTGCCCTCCCGTGTGCAGCCATTTGCACTTGCATAGAAACAGCATGAGTTTCCATCCCATGAGACAAATCTTGCCCTTGTGGAAATAAAAGGCAAACCTTTAAAATTTTATTTGCAAAGTAATGGAAATAGCATTGGAATGGTGGGATCCCCATGCACACATCTCCACCCATTTTTTGAAAGCTGATAGTAAATAATACTTCTTGTTTCTTCTCCTGTAGGATCCTGTCAATAGGATTCAGTCAATAGGGTGAAGAAAAAAACCTGCACTTTCTGTGGGCAAGAAAAGTTGTGCTTTCTGCTAAAGTTTCTTTAACTGGTGCTCTCTCTTAATGCATTATGGTTTTGTAGTTCTTGCAACTTTTCCCACGAGTAGAAAATTCTGAATCATAGTTAAAAGTTCAATTTAAATGGATGCTAAGTCTAATATAGATTATTATTATCCTAAAGTCCAATTGATTATAACACAGGCTTGCCTGGCACTGGAACAAGCTCTGTTTACCTTAGACAATTCTCAGCAAATTCTGTTTACCTGACTAACGTTCAATCAATAAACCTGCCTGTCAAAATGTGTATCATGTCAAGGTCCTACTAGATGCACCACCTTCAGTCCAAGAGTTGGAAATGCTATCCCAGTCCAGTAAAATGGTTGTTTTATCTGCCCCTAGTCAAGAATTGACATGTTTTTCTTATACTCAGACATTAAAATAAAAAAGCTCATCTACTTCTAGCCAGGCTTATTGTGAATCTTTCATACCAAAGAAGGATCTTGAATACTGTCCAGCACCTTGGGCGAATGCTGAATTGTAGTGAAGCTGTCTACCTTCCAGGTGGAAGAGAACTTCATTATGCTTGTGTTGTATGCCTCATACTGCCTAAGAGTCCTGTGTCAAATCTGAAGTGCTGACCTATCTACACAGTGGTGCTAAACTAGGCTGCATGACCTAATCTATCGCTTCGCTCTCTCTGACTTGTTACAAACACCTACATTCATCAGGCAACTTCAGCTAATCATCCCCATCAGGATGGGAGTGGGAGCTGGACATGGGAATTCTTAGAGTTACATTCCTCTGGAGCTTGCTTCTCCTGGAACTCTACCTGACCTTCAGCTGCAAAAATATTACAAGATAAATTATTTTCCTAGCCCTACTTCCCCACCCTCCTGCATAGTAGAAGGTGAAATAAACAGTTAGAGGAAACACGGGTTCATTTGGCTTCATATCCATTGCAGCAAAAGCAGTTATGAGGCTTCTGTTTTGCATTCTAGTGTGATTAAACTGCATAAAATTTTAGCTTGTTTTTTCACTCTCTAGAGATCTTGGGGTCTGCAATTTATATTAATCCAGGTCTGCCTGCTTGCTCCTCTGCTTGTTGAATATTATCTGCTTCTTCTGCCATCTCTTCCTACTTAGTAGGCTGAATGAGAGCACTAATTAGACTCTGGTGCCAATTTACTGATGCACCATCTTCTGTTCACCCCATGAGAGAGGGATTAGCTAAACACGACAGCTCTTCGTCTGAGTTACTGGCATATGATATTTGTTGTAATTCTGTCATGGATGATATCTGCATAACATGCAATTACAGTCTTCTTTCCACATAGCAGTCTATATAGCATTCCTTCATTTCCCTTGAAGGACAATCATACCCTGTGCAACTATCTTCAGAACTGTATGGCTGCAGGAAGTTTCTAGACATTTTCTTTGTGGTGGGTGGGAGAGAAGCATTGACTTTTAAAGCCACATATAGTTTTTCTTCCTCTACAGAAACTCATTGTCATTCCAGCTACGGCTATAGAAAAATTTGTTATGGTGAGATAAGCAGCACATGCAGTTCACTGTAACAAAATTTAAAGTAATGAGGGAAGGGAGTAGGTTTATAGTTTTAACAGGGTCCCACCACAGAATACAGAGTAACATGGGAAGCTGAATTTATTGTGAATAACCCATGTTATCTTTCTGCATAATATTTATCAGCAGCACATAGGAGATGAATTTTGAAGGCTTGGAAGCTGTTCTGATATGAACCAAGGCAAAGCGAAACCTAATTTTAAACATTGTGAAACTCTGTGCATGGTCTGATCAGGACAAGATCAGAGTGCTGCAAAATATGGCCTCACTTAGTTCTTGTACTGCAGTAACCCTAAAGACCCCAGCCAAAGACATGGATGTTGTAATACTGACTGTACTGGCAAATGCCAAAAAGAGCATCTCTGGCCCAGCGGTATCTGCTGCGAGACATGGCAGTGACAAAAGAGGCGTGATCAGACTGGCTATCGCAGAGCCCTTGGCGATGACAAGTGATTCTCAAGGCCAACTGCAGTTTGCTGATTTCCATTAAGAGTATCTCATTACATGCTAAATTGGCCAGTGGGTATTTTATTCCTGGTTTATGTTTGGCTCTGTATAGACCAGACCAAGGCAGATGAATCTGCCTTATTTGTCTTTATGGAGAACTAGTGGATGGATTTTAGAAAACTCTTTTCCTCTGCTTTCTTCTAGAAGTTCACTCATATAAAACAAATCCTCTGGTCTTAGTGACTTTGTGTTCCTGTAATGTGAGCCTTGACAGAAGTGAAGTTCACCCATTCAGTGTTTTGCAGAAAGGCACCAAAGCAAATCCATCTTCCCGTTTAAGGGATATTATTGTGAAGCTGCTTTTTGATATTCAGTGACTGTCATGCAAGCATGCAGTAAACTGCCTGGTATAGCTATAGTGAGCATGAAGGTAATGGCACAACAAACAGAAAACTAAAGAACGGGAAGGTACAGCCAAAAGCTAGACTTTTCCTCTAACATGGGGAAGCACATGGGTTGGTTTGATTTAACCCCAAGCAAAGTCAAAACACATACAAAAAATAAGAATCCAAGAGTAGGAACAGCAAGGTTTAATACATTCTATTAACAGTTGAAAAGAGTTGTAATAGAACCAGAGGTTTCTAGGCTCTTGCTATGGAGTGGTCTTTGAATTCGAGGCATTGGAAGGTTTGTGCTCCCCACACAGTGATAAATTCTCTTCTACAAACTGAACTGAGAAGGACAAGGGAGGGAACTGGGTGGAATCAATTACAAACCATATCAGACATTTAAGTTTAAACACAAGACCTTGCAAAGTCTTGCATGAAATCTTACTAGCAATATAAACAGGACTGGTGCCAAACTAAGCACCAGAAGTATTCAATAATAAAATACAGCTGTCTCCATTGGCACCTACCCATGAAAGTTTGTCATTTTTACTGTTAGAAATGCTGACAAAGAGAAATCTAAAAAATGAAAACATTTTTTCAAAAGAGGGAGGTTTTCATGAACTGCAACCTAAATATTCATTTAACATTGGAACATTCCATAAAAATAATTTATAACATAATTTCTTCTTAGAAACGCATTTTGACAGAGTTCTTTTCAAAGACTTTGGTCGAGCTTGGCAATGCTAGCAGCTTTACTTTCAAATCCATAATTCTTAATTATTAAAATACTCTCTATACACTTTTGCTGGATTCTAGCGAGGCACATCAAAGCAGGGGCCCCTCTCTGCTTGGGCTTAATGCACACCCTGTCAGCTGAGGAGGAAGCAAGCGTAACACAGCTCTGTAGACAGCCCAAGCTTGAGGTATGCAAACCTGATATACAAAAGAGTCCCAGGAAACGTGCAGTTATGAACTATTTCTAGAAGGAAGGCTTTGCAGAACTGGACCCTACATGGAGGCTGCTGCAACACCTCTGACACTCAGTGAGCTTCGAGCTTTGGGAAGCAGAAACGGACCAAGACATGTTATCACTTGTAACTTGCTTTACAGCTGGATCGATTGTGAGAGACTTTCTCAGGAAAATTAAGCAGATTTAAGTCCTGAGAAGTGAAAGACCGTGCACTCACATGTGTTCACACACAGAGATAAGCATGTATGTGTTTGCAGCTGCCCTGTGATTCTCGTCTGTTGTGCGTACCTGCTTTGGTAGAGAAGTTCTCACTCTCTTGTTTTGCTTTACTTCTAAACTGCTTCCCAATCAGATGGGCTGAGTGCCATTCTGTCTGAGATACAACACTATATGACCATGTTCTAGCACCTTTCAAGATACTGGGAGATTTCTACTTTGTCTTTAATCAAAGAAAATAAGGCCGTAATTTGCCAGTTAACAAAGGATTTAGCCTTTGGATTATACACCTTTTTTTACGAGTATCATATGATGCAGGAGAGGGCAATCACTTCTTCCCTGCATCACTCCATGGGCTTCTGATCTTTATGAATTCAAGTTTCTATTTTCCACTGATGAAGCTGCAGTTTCTGCTCTCCCAAATGTGTTCCCTAGCTGTAGTCAGGTCCAGTCTTAGATTCTTGACACAACTTGCACTAATCAGGGTTAGCTGAGCGATGGTCAAGCACTAACTGCATTATTGAAGATAATATTAAAAAAACATAGTAATTTTACTTACATTTTCTTCTCCCCCTTCACCCCAATCTGCCCCCACTACATCCTTCTTTGTCCACTGGAACTTACTTTTCCCCCTGATAAAGCTGATGGAAACGCAGCTCTTCTGGTGGCCACATGCTAACTGAAGGGTTAGAAACTGTTCTTTTTTTAGGTAGAGTACTGCACGCTTGCAAGACAAAATTAGCCAACTGTGTCTACAAAGAGCTTTCCAGTGGGATGTCTTCCACAAACCTTCTCCCCAGCCTGTGCTTCTAGGGTCTCTGAGGAGTCAAGGAAATTTAATGGTCCCACTTCAGAATTCCTTAGACTTCCCTCTGACTATAATCCTGTATTTTTCAAGGCATAGTTATAATACATAATTGGTTTTCTGAACTTACAGTCACAACGAAGTGATGTATGTGCTTGCTCTTCAGATGACCTACTCTGAATTGTACTGTATATTGGTTTTCTTTGTACGAAGACTGAGGTCTTTAAACTATGGGAGTATTAAGTGTGTAGAATTCTGGGCTAGTGCATAGGAAAAAAACTTGTAAAATGCTTCTCTTGTTAAAATTACAGTTACTGTACTGTTCTGCTTAAAATACTGCACAGTCATAAAATTCGGCTTGAAAATTATATGATCAGTCTCAAAGCAACTGCCATCGACAGTTCTCCTTGTCAGTCCTGTACAGCTTAAGTACTGATTAAATTCTACAAAGATGGTCAAAACTCACATTTCAGCATTGTAGGGCTGGGCTCTGGGATTGCTTTGAATCTGCAGGTAATACACAGGCCAGCAATTATTAATGTTTAACTGAATGACATTGCAAGTAATGAGAAGACATTGTAACTCTAAAAGAGTAATTTCTTCAAAGGCTAAGAGTGACTGTTATCATTTTTAAAAATTCTATATTTATTCCAGCTTAGTCCTTAACTGTGAGCCATGCTATGTAATAATAATGGAACTGCTCAGACAGCAATTTCCCAATGTGCTTGAGGCCCTGTCAAACCACATGGAGTGATGCCGTAATCAAATTCATAATGTCTTATCTTTTTCAGATAAAGTAATCATCAAAGGAGTGCTGGCATGAACAGAGAACAAATTCAGGGCTCAGACATGCTCTAATGTAGTGAGCTGTGACACCAATTGGGCTGTCCCTGTTTTGCCTTTCTTCTAGACCTGTGTTTCTAATTGGTCTGCCAGAGAAATGCTTCTGGCTTTGTTTCATATCATCTTCTGAGACAAAGGAGCTTTATAAAGGAATAAAACGTGAAAGGGTTAAAATTTGAGAGTGAAGTATTAGTGGGTTTCCCCCCACCTCTTCTTTTTCCTTTAATACAGTTATTGGCTGGTGTTGTAGAGAGCAAATCCACAGACTTGAGATTTTCAGCTAAATCAATAAAATATTGTTTAAAAAAATGGAGTTAAGTGCATTATCTGTCCATTACTCCATTATGGTTTGCCCTCAATCATGGAAGTGAGACAAAGGTTCCCACAAGGCAGATCGCATTTGTAGTTAACCTAAAACAGCTTTCCCATATCGGGGAACTATTTAATGTCTCTATTCTGCTTGGTAATTAAACACGTGCCTATCATGAAGCATATTAGCAATATTGCTGAAGTCAATGGAATGATACTGGGGTTAAAGGCAGTTGCTTCTGTGTACAATATCCGTAAAGAAAACAGGATAGGAATTCCATGTTCAAGGGCAACAAGAATGAAAAGATAAATCTTTTCAATCATACAATAATATACACAGGGAGAGGACCCAGAGGACACCCACCCCACCCCCAGAAAACCACCAACCCAAAAAAAAAACCCCACAAAAAACCCACAGATTTTTTTGGTTTAGAGAGCTCCACTTTGAAAGCCAGGGAAGTCATTACAATGTTTTTTGGCTTTGTGGAGTTTTTTTCTTTTCAAATTTATTTCTCTGACATTTGGCCCAGACCAACTCGAACATCCCATTGATCGGCTTGTGCACTTGCTTTGAGTTGTTTCTGCTTTAAATATTTGCTCAGGTCTTGATGCCATATCTCACTTGAATGCTCCAGTGATGTATATGAGGCCCAGGCTTTGCAACAGCCTCATATATCTTTTGTGGACTTTTATGAACTGCAAGGCAATTAATGCCCAGTGCTCTCGTATGCTGTGGAACCTCAGCTCCCACAGACTGCAGTGAGAACGGGTGCTTGGCACTTCTGAGGAGATCTGAATCTAGCTGCATGGCTGTGTCCTTGTCAGTATGTTAATTTAAATAATTGGAAAATATCTGTTTTCCACAAATGTATTGCAGAAACAATTAAACCATGCAATGTTTACATTCCCAAGGACTTCTGCACCTGTAATAAGGAAAGTACATATGAGCCAAATATTTTCAGCCTTTCTTTCAAACACTGTTTTGTTTGATTTTGTCCCCAGAAGTGTAGTCACTCACAATTTTATTTTCTAAAATGAATAATGCTCCTTCAAAAGTAGAAAAAAAGTTGGATAATTAAGGGGCCCAAATGTAGATTTTACAAAATGTTATCTTCAATCTATTTTAAGATATGTGGAGCCCAGAAGTGTACTATTCTGATGGGGGAAAAGCACACAAAAAGTCAATATGAAAATGCACTGCGACACTACAGAATACTAATCACTCCTACACAGAGAGAGCCTTCATTTTATCTGCTTTTACAGAAGGTTTTTATAAAGTCAGATTTTAGAATAACTAAAACCCAGTACAACTGAAGGAGACAAAGCTTTGCACTTGAACAAAGGAATGTTTTCTCAAAAAATAACAATGACGATCTGGTTTGTGCTTTTATAGCTGTGCATATTCTAGATGATGGATAGATGGTTACACAATGAGAATATATAGTGAGCTGATTATGCTCTCCATTAAAAAAATCCCAGGCAACTAAGATTTGATGCAAACTCATGTGATGTGACTGCTGGCAGATTTGGCTGAGAGGTTGTGTGTATTAGGCTTGCTCCTGCTCTAAATAATCATAGGGTGGTTTGGGTTGGAAGGCAAAACTTCATTTACAGTTGACCAAAGAGAGAATAATTCCTCTTGGATTCTGGCTCTAAAAGTTTAGGAGGCAGCTTCTCCCTTTCTTTTGACCTTGGACATGCTGAGACTTGGAGGTCTGGTTCCCATCACCACAAGTTGACTGCTTTACCACAGAATTTCTTGTGCCAAGGATTTCCACTCCTTTCCTTCCACCCCGTGTCCTCTTGGATGTCCTTTTTGAGTCAGCTCCTGGACTCATCCATGAACTGAAAAGCCAAGCAGGAGAAAGGGCAAACATCTTGTCTTCCTGGGAGATGGATTCATCAGCAACTGTAGTATCCTACAGGAAAGGGTACAACTGGAGGTGGGCTAGGACAAGGGAGTCCAGACTCCGTCCTTGTGCTTACAGGCACTGTGCAGGTTTTCTGTGCCACAAAGAAGAGTCACAATCACAGAGGGACACAGTCTTACTGCCTTGCTCAGGACTGGGAAGGTGTGTCCCAAAATTGCTCTGGGTAGGAGTTTATTTTCTCATGGCACTGATAGGTCCCACAGAGAACCAGAAATGGACTAATGCATCCCAAAGTCTCTGAAACCTGGATAATCTATTGAACCTGATGATAAATACTTCAGCAGAGACTTCTCCCAGTACTTAGGGGTTTTTTATCACTTTTGTCATTTTGCTCTATGAGTCTATTGCACACATGTTCTGACCTACCCCTCAGATTCCGTGGCACTACTGGGTGCCAGAGTTCTATGAGTATTAGTCACTGGAGAATGTGCTGTGGTTTCCAGTGGGACAGGAGGCAATTGTCATTTGGCACTGACTGTAGTTTATGAGAGAAGCAGTACAAGGATAGGAAGAATGAGAGGTTTAATAGAACTTATAGTTCATAAACTTAAAAAAAAAAAAAAAAGGCTGTTTTGAATGATTTTGATGACCTTTTAAGCATTTGCCCTCTCTCACGTCAGTACTTCAATAAAGAGTTTTTCTGTCAGTGGCTGTTCTGATATTGTGGACGTGAAAAGGCTTTATAGGGATTTTAAAACTTTTTGTTGTTGTTGCTGTTGTTCTTGCTGATGATAGAGTTTGGGCGTCAGATAAATGATTCTTCATTACGGGGGTGGATTGGCTGTATTACAGGAGGAGCTGTGACCAACCTGGCTCCATCTGAGCCAGCTCATGTCTGCAACAGGATAACCACATTTGTGTGGTATTGTGCTGTGCAGAACCACTGGCCTGCTCCACTGCTAACTCATGCCTTTCACTGTGTCAGCACTGCCTGCATTCTTTTCTTCATTACATCCTTATGGTAATTTTGTAGCACAGTTCACTGTGGCTTTTCCTTTCTTTTGCTCTATTACCAGTACCACCCGTCAGATGAAAAGAAGATAAATTATCTTCATTTAATACTGAAAAGTTTTGTTCATACATCCTAAATGTTGGCTTCACATATTTCATGGTACCAGCTGCTAAATCCATAGGACAAAGTCCCTAGTTGCTTGGAAAGTCATAACACTTACACTCTGTCAAGTAAATGAGGTTGAGGTGGAAGAGTGGAAGCAACACCATGTCACTAGTTCCCATCTGTTCAGTGGAGATACTACTTCATATGCACTAGCTGATTTCTTCCAAATGGGATGGTTAAGGAGCTTAAACAGTTACAACAGAGAATTGTGGTGGAACAGTAAGTGACCTACATGTATTTGTCTAAGTAGCAAGGATTTTTTTCCTTGCCCATGTTATTAAATCATGGTCAAAAGAGCACTGAGAGAAAGTAAGAGATTGATGCTTGGCTTTGGAAAATTCTCTCAGCACGAGAGCATAGCTGACCTCACTGCATCATGTTTACCAGCAGAATTTAAACAACCAGGATAAATCATTGTCAGTGATAGCAACAGGAAGTTAATCCAACAACCTTGAGAACATCATTACGATTTTTCACACATTTTCTATCTTTTCAATGTCTAAGTGAAATCTCATTTCTGTGCTGAAGTCCTTGGGGCTACAGAAAGCAAAACTATCAAAGCCACCTACATATCCCTGCCTTGAGCAACAAATAAAAAGCAGACACAACAGAAGAGAAAGCAGATGGCCTTGTAAGTGCCCCGAAGAAGATCCTCCAGGTCACATTCAGTAGGTGGTGAAGAGAATCCTTTCTGCAATGAATTACATCTCTTGTAGACATTGTCTTCCTTGTGCTTGTCTTAACAGATGCTGTGTGATACCTCCTGAGTCTGACTCCTAATGTTAAAACTGCTTCATTTATGCAGGAACATGAATGCTTAGTGTAAGACATCAACAAGGCAGAAGTTCTCCATCTGATCTAGATTCCCTTCATTGTCAATGGACAGAAATAGGATGCATCTGACCTATTTTACATGCCTACCATAAAATAACATTGCATCACACAAGCTTCTTACCACTGACATTAGAGAAAGTTGTGCTGACTATCTCAGACAGGGATTTCAACAGTGTAGATGTCTCAGACCAGGTGAGACCAGTCCTGCCCACAGCTATATCGGTATTGCCTTAATGAATCACAACCACAGAGACTTCTCTGATATTTTCAGAGCTGGTAGAAATCTGATGTTTTTGGTTTCCTGGCAATACTTGAATAAGAAATGACTGAAATTAAATTCTGTGTTATTTTGAAAACTTTTTTTTTTTCAATATTTCACTGACATGAAATTTTTTAAGCTTTCAGTTCTTCAGTGAGTGTCATTTTCATGTTCTTCTTTGAGTTTTGTAAAAAGTGCATTTTAAACCAATATTTTAAAATTCTGAAGCAAAACTTGACCTCAAACAGAAAAGGGGACTGTTTCATGTAGAAATTTGTAATGATCCTTTTTGTTTCCTTACGTTTTATTTAAAATGAAACAGTTATAAAAAGTTAATGTGTCATTCCTGATGGATTCTTCCTTTTCACAGAAAAGAGATTGGATGTGCAAAATTTTCATACTCTGAATATCTTGTTTCTGCATAGGATGGTGCTTAGCAGAAGTGTGCAAGGAATCAGTGTCTGGAAGAGGTGTTCCTTACAGATGTTGATCCTGACTAATGTCTGTGTTACCCTTATAACTAGTTCCCTATTACACTTCATTGACTCCTAACACCTTGACTTCTTGAGTATGCCACAAGTTAATTATACAAGATCATAAAGTGTTAATGCAACTCCCAAATTTTGCTTTATATTTTTTCTTTTTTCAAGGCTCAGAACTACTA
The DNA here is from genome assembly GCA_024611175.1 of Megaceryle torquata. Classification (NCBI taxonomy): domain Eukaryota; kingdom Metazoa; phylum Chordata; class Aves; order Coraciiformes; family Cerylidae; genus Megaceryle; species Megaceryle torquata. Next base: position 89,123 of record JANIJG010016883.1, read on the forward strand.
ATGAAAATGGACTGAGACATAAGCAGGCTTCTGACACCGTGTCCTCAAACACCATTTCTGCTCAGGCCCAAAGATTCATTACTTCTCTCTTTCTCTGCTTTGAGCATCTTCTAGAGTTGGCACTGAATCAAGTATTTATCATCAATTTTTATTTAACTAGTGTTCTTTGGAAAAATAAAATTTAATGTTCATATTCATCATTAATTATAATTAATATCTGTTAGCCATAATCAACTGAGTTGCAGCTGAAAAGCTCTCCTGCTGCTTTACTGCTGCAGCAGAACCTAACTCCTGAGCCCCACTGTGCTGCTTCTGTTGGCCAAGGTGCACCCAAACAATTTAATCAAACTACTGAAGAATTTTACAGCTGTCATGTCACCTCTTCTCCTTCAGTAAATAAACAGCCGAAGGGACATAAAACTACTAGTCCAACATTAAACATGCAGAATGCCTTCCTTCGTAGGTCTGGGCAAGTGGGACATCTTTTAAATTAAAGAGAGACTACACCAGCTGGCTGATGTCCAGAATTGGTCTCTGAGGGGAGCTTTATGAGTGGTAACTAACCATAAGTACCCACAACCTGGCAGTGTTTAAAAGAATGTTGGCAGGCACACTGTATAGTCCTAATAAATTAGTAATGATAATTAATTAATAATAGTTTGCATTCATGTGACAGATTCTTTGCTGCAATTTACTTCTTGTCCCGATAAACATGGACATGGAGAACAGTTTATCTTCTAGTGATCTACCTTTGTGTAGACTGCTTTGGCATCTTCCTCCCCTCTCTTGCTCTCTACCCTAAGCAAGTTACATTCCACCAAGATTTCCTCATGCACCTGAATTTCTGGTCCTCTTACGGAACTCCCCTGGATTCTCTCCCAGTGTCACAGCCTTCTGAAAGTGCCATACCAAATGCAGGGCTCAAGGTGAGGCCTTTCCAATGATGACTAGACCTAAAGCATTGCCTCTCGTGTCCCAGAAGTGATGCCACTTTCAAAAATTCATATGATGTTATTGAGTCTTGCTCAGCTTGCGATCAGTGGGAATACCTAGGTAGTTGATGGTCCCGATTCTTGCCTAAGTGTAAAATCTTGCACATCTCTGTATTGAATGTTTGTTCATTCCATTTTATCAGTTTTTCAAAACCCTTTGACATTGTCATGTCTTTGTCCAATGGGCTTGCAGCTCATCACCAAACTCAGTGGTCGAAACATTGACTAGTACTAGATGAAGGATTGCACACAACTTAGGATATCATTCCAGTGAGCCACTGATCAGTACTACCTACAGAGGATTTTATGACCAGTCTTTAACTAATTTTTGTACACCTAGACTTTTTTTCACCATTTACATTTGAGATACCGTATGAAACAGTGAAGTTATTAATATTAATAAATATGAAATCTACACCATTTTTTCATATCTGGAGCAGAGCTGGTCTATCAATAAGAGATGCACCAGCTGTAAAGTAAGCAGTAGGAATGCAGAGAAGAGAGAAGAAGGTAGGACCCTCTCCTTTGATGCTGACAAATCCATGGATCAGGTTAAATTTGACCCTTGCCTTCTTTTTCTACTTCGATGCTTATAAAAATATATTTGGTTGTTTATTTTAATACTTATCTGCCAGTTCGAGAGGATTGACCTCTTATTTCCTGGCTCTCCTTGCTCTCCCACCCCCCATTTAAAGACTAGATGTTAGGACTGACCTTTTACAAACATCTGGAACTAGATCTACTCTCCACAGAGGGCAACATCTCCATGATACCTCCTAATAGCTCTCAGGCTGCTTTAGCCAGTTTGTAACACACCCCAGTATAAAAGGAATCAGACACAAAGCATATGAGACATTTAACTGGTCTCTAACTTGCTGTAGCTGCGGGATCTGAACATTAAGGGATGAAACAATGCATTGTCCCAGCCCAAGTACTAATTGATCTAATCCATCTCCAGATCTCCAGCTTGTAATTTTGTTTGGCTGATGTTATTTCAGGAAAAAAAATTAGGCTCCTTTCCTAAGTTTTAATATAGTTTCATAAATATAAACCCATGGCTGCTCACTAGCCAAGACCAAGTCACAGATATATGTGTGAATTGAACCCTCTGGTGGTGAATGATCTTTAACAAAAATTTTAGCCCACAGCAAAATACAAAATAAAGCCCATTAGCCTAAACAGGAGCTAAAGAAGCTTAAGTTATATGTTTTATCTCATGCTTGTGACGAGCTAAAGGGTGTCCCTGGTTATCTCAAATCATCCAGATTCACAAGGATTTATTAAGATGCAAGAACCTATTTGTGAACCTGACCAAAAGAAATCCATTAAACATCAATAGGATATTTATAAATTCAGACAAAACTTCTTTCTCTTTTTTTCTATGAATAAGAAACTGAGAAAAACTGTTGTGAGTTCAAAAAAAAGTGATCTCTTCAGGGAAACACTGAAGTTATATTTAATAAATGGGAAATATTTTATTTGACCTGAACTGAAATATTTCACTTCATTTTTGAGCTATTTAGCTTGTCTTAAAGGTTAATTTTTTTAAACATTACCTGAACTTTTACATTAAAAATGCCAATTTAAAAAAAATGTTCAATTCAGAAAATGTCAAAATGAAACTTTTTAGCATTTCTGAAACAAACATTTCAGATAAAAAATGTCAACATGAAATGTTTTGACATTTTGAAAAATGTCTCTCTTTTTTGAATCTGAAACTTTACCAAATTTAAATTGAATTTACTATTTGTCTAGAAAATAAGAATTGCTTGCGTTGGTAGTTTTCCCTGGGTAAGCAGCTAACTTTCCTGCCAGGTTAGCATTAAAACACCAGCCAAGCAACTGTACAAACATATATTATAAAGCAGTTCTTGACTTTACTGCAGCTCACATTTGGACTTGGTAGTGGTTACCTATCTATCTTCAGTCTTGCACTTTACAGTGCCCAGCTTCCAACCTTGCAGACAGTTCTATGGTGCACAAAGAAAGGAAGAATGAGGGGACTGATTACTGCTTAACAAGTGAGCAATTTCCCATTACATTAAAATTATATTTTTATTTAAAAATCTGTCTAGTGGCAGATTTATGAAAGTTCATTCCAGAAAAAATGGTTTGTCCATTAAACAGAAGCAGGTCCGTCATTCTGAATGAGTTTTAGAGTTGTTATAGTTAAATTCTTAAATGAAAACAGCCCCTTCTAGACCAAACTCAGAGCATTCCAAAATAGGATCGCAAGCTGCAGTGAAGTAGCACATGGAGAAGCTGGTGCTTGCACTGCATTCTTGGGAGGTTATAGATGCTGTATGCTAACCATATTAATTACACATAATTATACAAAAATTAAATCTTACATTTATGAAAAATAATGTTTTGCTGTGGCTGAGAAGCTTCAGCTGTGAAGCAGTTATAGTTCATAAGCAAGAGCTACTTTTTGTGACAGAAAGAATTTCACATTCACTTGATTTCACAATCTCTTCAGCCAAAGCCCAAGAGATGCTTTTCCAATAGCAGCATGAGGTGGAAGGGACCTCTGCCGGGACACACTAAGCCCACCTCAGACCAAGACCCAGAGTATGTGGATGCCAAAATGCCGAGCTCTAGATGCCTGCCCCCTTGCTAGGATCCACAGCCCCGAACAAGGAGGCTGAGAATGGCAGCCAGAAAAGGCAACATGCTGGGAGGAAGCTGCTTAAAGCAGCCACTGCTAAGGAGAAGGGTGTGCCTTCAGCCTTACCCTCTCCAGGCTCCTTGCTCAGCACTAGTTACTCTTTTCTCTTTCCATGTGGGATGAACTGTCTGGAGCACTCTTTTAAAGGTAAGTACTCCAGTCCCCTTTTTCCCCCTTGTAATAAAGCAGGACTCATGCAATCCTTTTCAGTGCGAGGCAGGTCCAGGAATGGTTCTTTTTCTGCAGCATCCTCATCTCAAAGCGGGGGAGATGTCTGGGGAAGTGGGTTTGAATCCCTCCAAGAAAGAAGGAAACTGGATCCACATGCTGACCAAGTTAACCACTAAGCAATTGAATAATGGGGACTGCTCTGCCCTTCTTTTTAATGGAAAGCACTGGTTGCCACTGCAATATGGCAGACACATGCTGAGACAAACCTACTGGATTTTAGGGGAAGCAAGTAAAGGAATGGCTGTTTAGAGTCCCAGAGTAGCTTGGGTGTGTGATCGGTGCCTTGGTAGCTCACAGAGGCTGATGCACACACTCAATAGGAAAACTGTAGACACTTGGGGGGTTCCTGTTTTTTTGACTGTGAAGTCCCTTAGTTGGAAGGCAGTCGAAGAGAGTTTTTGCTGAGCAGAGTCTGGACAAATGCATTCTACTCTTAATGTCCCTTCTGCTGCCTCTTTTGTATTTGGGATGCAATACATTGGAACGAAGTGAGGGGATAAGTAGAAGTACACACTGATTTGGCTAAGGGGCTGTTGGGAAACTGTTCATTCCCCCTGGGGGGGCAGGGAGGATGCAGTAGCACAGCTGCCTGTCAGGAGTGCAGAGACCCACCAGCTGGAGGGAATTAAGGACTTCCCACAGGAACTCTACATGAGCTTGAGATGGGGCAGAGGAGGGAGGTTCTGCTGATCTTCGTACCTAAGTGTAAGGCTCTCTGGAGAAGGCACTAAGGCAAGTGGAGTGGGTTGAGCAGCCTTCCTTTCAACTCTCTCCGATGTGTTTAGTTTAGAGAAGTCTTTCAGTGTTTGAGGAGACAGAGTATACTGAACAGTGACGCTTCCATTTCACAAGGGAGTGTAGCTGAAGGTGATTTTACAGCTCTAAACTCTGATTTCTTGCCTTCTTATGAGTTAAGTGTCATTGGGCTTCTTCTTTGACTATTAGGGGATTTCTTAATCTTGCTGGTTCCAGTTTAAGTAGCGCTGGGCTTTCATGTTTCTTATTAGCTTATTTGAGGAAATTGGATAATGTGAGATTATTAAAGCCACCTAGCATTTAGATAACTGGGGAAAAGTATGTCCACTGCAGTAACTCCTGTTCATCATCAACTGGGCTGTGCTGATCTCTGCTAGCCAGGGTTCATTCAGCCCACTATGTTACCATGTGTAAATTACCTACCTAAATGCAGCAAGCTAGCAGAGCTGCGTCATGCTGAGTCCTAAATTGACACTGAAAGGGAAACTTCCATCCAGACTAGAAATATAAGGAAACTGAGCAGACTGACGAGTAGTGCAAAAAGTTCTGAAACCACAACAGCTATTAAATAAAGCCACTTTTTCTGCAGACGCTAAGTCAGTGTTTAAAAATATCAACATCTAGATAATTAGAGGAACTTCAAATCTGTCTTCATAGTGTTTCAGGCAGGATGACATTGTCAGCTATTCTGTTTTGTATTGATTCCCACAAAGCTCAGTTATTCCCAGCCTTCCATTTCAAATGCAGCACCTTGTTTTCCTGTATCTTGAAGAAAAGAAATTAGATAAAAACTATTGATTAGCAAGGCACAGAGGGGAGTGATGTCTGTAACCTTCCTTTGTCTTGCAGCTCTGCAGCTGAGGCAGCAGTAATAGGATTCTGTGCAAGTGCGACTGTGATGAGGTCACACTGCTGAGAAGGGAATGAAAACACTGCAGTCAGCTAGATCGCTTGCTTCTCTGATAGTTTTTGATATTGTTTGTCAAATTGTGATTTGAAGGTTATTTCTCTGGAGGCTAAAGTTGCTGTGCTTCTTTTATGCACTTGGCTGGGCTTTAAAAAAATCATGCATTCATCTAAACACCCCTTCTCTCTCAAAGTTTCTGGCTCTTACTGGGAGCCAAAAAGGCTCCAAAGAAGGAGCAAGAAAACAAGTCTCGCCAGAAATTTTCCATCATCATGAGACTGGAGCAGTTATTTGTTAGAATAAGCTGGATTTGTTTGGTCTCTCTACCTCTTCTTCCTTCCTCCTTTTTCACTAGGGTGCTGCAGTCCTCTTCAGATCAAAACAAGTTCAATAAACACTTTCCAAGACATATGAGCCGTGAAGGGTTATGCTGATTTAGTACATAGTGGTATAGCATTTATTGGTAGCATTACTCAAGAAAGAAGTAAGAAATTTCCTCATTTCAATTGCGTTGAGAAATGGACATTTCATGACCTACCTAGGGCAACTGCAATACTGTACAGAAAGCTCAGAAACATGAATAATGCCTTCTCATTCTGAATGGGCTCTACCATCTTCATTCTTACGCTGCTTCATAGCAGTGAAGCAGCTTGCTGAGGTGACATGAAGGAAGCTGAGGCACAGAGGGTCAGTGATCTGTCTACTGGAAGAGGGTGTCAGGGTGTGTCAAATAGAGGATAAACACTCAAGATTACCTGGCCCTCGGGACTCTACTTTTGGTGCATAAGGCAGGCTGCATTCCTCTCTTCCCACAGAGGAAGAAACCACATGGGGCATGCAGTGTCTTCCACTAATCAGACCTTAGGGCTTATTTCTCCTGTTGAAAAGCTCCCTTGCCCTAGTTCTCCTCCCGTAACAAGACACTGGAAGATTGGTATGGAGATAGTTGGCTAAGAAAACCCTCCAAATAAACTTCTGGAATTGCATGGCAGTAACAGGATGCCTTTAGCAGGCAGCTGCCTTGTCTGTCTGAAACTTACTGTGCAAAAACAAGTATGTCAGGTCAAGCTGCATATTTTGAGGTTTGATGTCCCACCCTCTCAAATAAGTGATGTGGGAAGAAGTCTTATGGGAAAACTCCTTCCTCAGGCTTATTACTGTGGGGTTTTCTGTGGGAAGCAGTGAGACTTTCCCATCCCCTCCTTTACCCCATGTGATGCTCTGTGATCATAATATGTGGAACTATCTCATGCTTCCAAGAACTCCTCCAGTGCTGAACAAGCATACTCTGGTGTTTTTCTTTAGTCTTTGTTCTATTTCGTGTGATCCTGAGGACATTTTTCTTTGCCCCTTGTTTTCTTCATCTGTGTGAAGAAGGTGGTATTTCCTTTCTCGAAGGCTGTTGTGGAAACTTTTTGAGGTTTTTTTTAAGTCCCCTACCAGATGGAGGGTGCTATAGGAGAGCAAAGCATCTTGCTGTAATTGGTTTGTTTGCAAGGGAATGCTGATGCTGCTTTAGAGATCTTTTCCCCCTCTCTGACTAATCTGTTGGAAAGACTGTTCTCTCATTTGCTCTTCCTATTCTACTGCTTGTATCTTCCTCATCACATATATGGCTATGTTTAAGGTACTGACAAAGAAGCCCCACAGCTCAAAACAAGAGCTGTGGGTAAAATACCTCCAGACTGAATGAGTTACCAATGGCTGGGCAACTAGAATCATACAGTGCCAGATGAAATTAGGACCTGTTGGTCCAGGGCTGAGTAGCTATTCCCTCATTAGCATTCAACATCACCTATATGCTCCGAGAGAGGCATTAAGAATGGAGGTTCAGAGTAAGAGATTAGAAGAAAGCAGTAAGTGGGGGAAAGGCTTGAAATTGCATTATTCTTTAGAAAATGGGCAAGTGCGATGTACTAAATAACACAAACAGCACATTCTCTAAATCTCTAGAGGGCCAAATCTTGGCTGAGAGATTTTTTTTATTATTATTTTTTACCCTGGTTTGTTTCAGTGGATAAGTGTTTTCTTTTTCTTCCCACTTGTATTTCCATTTGACAGGGTTTTTTTTTTTCACCCCCACCCAAAATATATTGCTAAGCATGGCTTACTCACAAAGGCATGTGACTTTGTCATCAGATCAGCATCTGGTGATACTAAGAAATGAAGCCCCGGTCCAAAGTAGTGAGTAAGGTTAGAATGGCGCGTGAGGAGGCAACCTTATGATATCCAGAGAGAATCTGGCAAAAAAATCACCTCTACCCGCAAGACTTAGGAAAATTTTGTATTTAATCTCTTAAATATTCTTGGCTGCTATTCGGCATATTTTCATGGTTGGTCATCTATCTCTTAGCAAGATCTAAAGGACTCAGCCAGGTGCAAAGATAATTGTTTCCTTATTTCAGCCAGCATCTGCTCCACCAGCTGGGTAGCTCATCTGTAAAAGGTGACAGGCTCAGGTAGCAGCCTGCAAATCCTACCTCGTGTGCTCTCGTGGCGTGCAGCCCTGATGAAAGTCTGTGTAACCCTGCACTGGAGAGAGCTCTGCAAAAGAGAAGACAGTTCTGTTGAGGAAAAATTGAAAGGGTGTCTCAGGTGCTTCAGGAAGTAAACAAGGAGCAGGAGAACTTTGGTTGCCACAGAGAAAAAGACTGCAATCTCACAGATTTCCACCATCTGCTCTGACCCCAGATTACCCTCCCTTCATATTAAATGCTTATGTCTTCCCCATATATTATATTAATCTGTTTTATTTCACAAGGTTGTTTATCAACAGCCCATGTAAGTCTTGACTGCCAGTTCTCCACGTCTACCATTAATGAAGAGCCATGCCTACCATTATTTTAATGGCTTCTGTGATCTGTAACCACACATCTGCTGTTGGTGCCAGTTAGTCTTCTCTCCTGACATTGTGTTCTTTTAGCAGATGGATTGTAGGAAACCATTATCTGAAAATCAAGGAGTGGCAAGAATATCTAGCAGTTTACAGGAGGGGTGAATACAACCTCTAGCATTCTCTGATGGATAGCCCTCCTGAACCCATATTCCTCAGCAGTAGTCAACATTGTAAATAAAGACAAATAATGTGCTTCTGAATGAAGCCAACGAGAGATTTGTGTGCAGTGGAGCTAGAGGACCCAGGTGATACGCTGTTCGATTCTGTTACAGATTTGGAAATGTGCTTGTTCTCTATAGCTCAGTTGCTAAACAGACATTTTCATTTTTAAGTGCTTTCTTTTCTTTGTTACCCCAAACTGCCAAAATTAAAGGCATGTGACATAAGAAAGGAAGTCAGTTTTGTTTAATTTATCTCAGATTTATTTTGTGACATTTCCTGGATACATTTAGCCATCACATTATTAAACAAGAGTTTATTTTCTGGAGGCTAGAGCTTCAGCTTTGGCTAAATTTCAGTAAGATGGGAATTTAAATAATGTCAACATGCTGAGAAATTAGAAAGTCTTTCAGGTGTGTTTTGCAGGAGAAAGTTCAGAGCTCCACTATCTCTCCTAATAGTTCGCCTGGGGCTTTTTCAAATGTATAATCTTATTTTTCTACTCATTTGAAATGTAAACAGAGGATTTTCACAGAAGACAGAGGAATCTATCTGCAAATAGTATTTGTTTTTGGCAATTTGTTTCTTTAATTATGATGATAAATTTCCCCTATTTGGCAGCACCACAAAGAAATACGCTCTTGCATGTCTTTGTTCCTTCAGGAGGAATGGAGAAAGTGGGTCTTATTCAGAAAGAAATTTCCCCCATCTAGTCACATAATTCTTGTAATTCACCCCAGGAAGGGATGAGAAACCCCTTCTTTTCCCTCTCCCGTGGGAAGGATGTTTGGCTGTGATTCAGAAAACATCTCTTTTGCTTTTGGACAAATCTTTTTGACTGACAAAAATTTTGACTGACTTAGGACAAAACCCAAGTCATAAGGGTGTACAAAATTCTAAGCTGAAATCCGCCTTTATCTCTCAAAAGATGTTCAGTTGTAATGAGGAGGACGCCTACCTACGTGTCATTTGCCAGAATAAAGGTACATCGCTCAGAGGTACTGATACACCAGTGGTGTAACTGACTGAAATTTGGTGGTGTTCACAACTGGAAGACCCTAGATCAGGCCCAAAGCTTTGAATGCCTCAAATGTGCTTTTTAGACATGATGAATACAAATTTTGTGTCTTGAATCCATCTCTAAAGCAATGGATCATCCAAAAGTTGTTGCTAGGTTATTTAGATATTTTCTTGGGGGTTGGATTTAGAAATTAATTAGTTAATCTTTAAAATCTCTCAATTTTGTAGCAGCATGCACAAGCTTGTTGTTATTTTTGCTTTGTAAGCAAACAACAGCCAGAGGTGAGACTGTAAGAGATGAATCTGAATCTTTTTAAACCTCACACCCGTTACTTTGCCTCCAGACCGTGGAGCCAGATCTCCTGTATGGACTTAAACTGACCTACCTTTTTTACAACTGTATCCTGTTAAAATCCACATTTCACAGTACATGTGCTAATATTGAGAAAGTAACTCATCTGTTTCCCAGGGTAAAAATAAATGTTTGCATTTAGCACTGTCTTGGTGGTAGGTGGTTAGGCTAATTCTAAAAAACCTAATCTTTTAATCCCTTTGGTTTTTCTTCCTTTTCATTGCAAAAGAAATATATATACCTACTTATATTTATAAATCTATTTATTTAAACTAGATACTCTGTATTATGTTTTGGGGTGGATATTTTTTGCTTTAGAGAGAGGAAAAGTTATTTGCAGAATGTATACCTATCCTCTATAGATTGTATACACTGAACATGTATTCATGGGACTACAAGATCTTATAGGGGAGAGATGGGGAGTTTTCTGCCTACACTGACTTAACTTCTGCATGCCGAGTGCACTGTGTACAGGCTGATGCACCAGCATTGAAATGCTTTTTGGTAATGCTTTTGGTAATGATTTTAACAGGTGAAGGAGAAACCCTGAAAAAAGTAAATATGTAGCATGTAAAATGTTTTATACCCCTTAGACTTCTGCAGACTACTTCAAAATAACTGTAAAGGATGTTTCATATTCAGAATATCTGAATGGGCCTTGGTTCTGGATAAGGAAGAGGGAACAGAACTGGATGAACTGGATGTGTTAACACTTTATTCAAAAGCTTTATCCCTTTTCTGCTTTTGGATTTCCCACGACTGAATTTTCTTAGTTTTTCCTCTGCTGTATTGTTTGGCATATGCTTCATGCAAATACACCTAAATCACTGGGCTGGTCAGGAGCCTTCACATTTGCCTGTTTTATAATATTTAGTTAGCTATCTTGGCCATATGGGGGTTTTTGGTTTGTTTTGTTGGTTGGGTTTGTTTTTTTTTTTTTCTTTTTATTATTCTGTGCCTGCTTGATTGTAGCTTTTATGAAGAAATGGAGAAAGAGTCATAAAGACAATAAGACAAATCATTCCCAAAGCAAATATAATGAGGGAAATGAGGAGAAGAGTTGGAGAAGTATTTACATGATTTGAATTTTCTATCAGCGTTCCCCAAAATAGAACAAAAAATTCTTAAAAAAAAAAAAAAGTATTGAGATGATTTGTTAGTGGAAGGAATAAAATAAAAAGAATTGCAAACATAAGAACAAATGTTCATTTTTATTCCAAGAAGTAGTTCTTGGCAGTGTTTGGGAAGCTCTAATAGAGGAGACGAAATGTAGATTTTTATCCCACTTGAGCATAAATCAGCGTAGTAGACTAAACATTATCTATTGTACAATGCACCGAATTCTTCCCTTTTGTACAAATGTTCAATTAAGTCTGTAAACTTGACAAAGCTTCATAAAATTATATTTAAATGACTCAGCAGGTGCCTATTGTACAACGTGGGCAGTATATTCTTTCTAGGATGTTCCACACATGGTTTTCATCAGATTGTACCAATATAAATCGTGTGGTCAGAGATGCTGTGAGAACTCATTCATACACATACCACTGCATCATAGCGCATATGACCTTGGATAAAATTCTGGAGGTGTTTCCTGCAGATTCCTTTCTGGGATTTGAAGCCATCAGAGAAGAATCCTCTAATGTAACTCAGATACCAGGAAACTGGTTTAGTCACCTCCGGATTAGCCTGTCATTCTGCAGGTCACTGCCATCTTCCTGCAGCAAAAATAGGTGCTGCATGGCGAAACCTTTCAGTAGCATTCAAGAGTAACAGCGATTACTTATTTACTGGTGTGATCATGTTAAAGGTTACATTAATAGCCACCAGTGATGATCGAATATGAAAGCAGCGGTGTGAATGAAATCATAATTAGTGTAGCATCAGGTAGGTGTAATGGTAAACATCCAATGAAGAAAATACTAACAGTGGTGCACTGGTGGGCTGAAATGGTATCTGTAAAACTTCATCAGTAACAATCCAACTTTCAGAAGACAAGAATAAGCCTTACATTGTTTGCCCCTTTTGAGAAGTTAAGCCTGTTACAAGTTACAGTCACTGACTAGGAAAGCATGTGCTGTGCATGAAACACTCTACTGTGCTGTCTTTGAGGTGCTCTGTAACATGTAACAGCAGAGCTGTGTTCAATACTCATGCCACAGGGTTTATCTCCCCTAACAATGTGCAGTCTAGTTGCTTTCCTACAAGTTCACCAGCTGCTGAGAAATAAGGAGAAATCCAAACGGAGTAGGAGGACAGTGGAGGTGCTCCAAGCCCAGTGGACATGGTATTTTGGGTTTGGGTTTCCACTCATCAGCATGTCTAGGAGTGGTTTGATATTCTGTGCATGGGTCACATACATGTGAAAAATTTGCTATTATTGAATTAGCAGAAAAACACCAACATTTATACTATTTAGGTTGCAAAGGTTTCCATCAATACTAAACAGGTGATTTTGCATTGTTACTGTATATGCAGTGTGAAGATGTCATCCTATGTCTGCTATTGATTTCCCTGATACCTTCTTCAAAACTGGTGGTTACCACTGTATCTGCTTTCTTATATAAATGCCAGTGTCTCCTCATGAGCTCTAGAGTCCGTGTATTTATGTTTCTGTCTTTGCATGTTCTTCTTACTTGTGTTTCTGTTCCAAAATTGCAATACTACAAAGTTTCTAGAAATCTGGTAACGTATTTTCAGGACAGTGGGACAACTGACCTTTTCTTGTGTGGGTTAAAGAGAGGACATTTGAAGAAAGTCAGGAATTTGAGAAAAGAAGAAGGAAAGGGAAGAAACTGTCGCTGTTGTTAAACCTTAGGGGTCCCTCTACTATAAAGGATTTCATTTACTTGCCCGGATTATTCCAATTGTAATATAAAAGTGCAAAATGTCTTTCAGATTGGCCTTCCAACTAGTTTTCACATATAACACACTCCCCTGAGAGAGTATACCCACCTCATGGAAGGCACTACTCTAAAAAACGTAAAAACCTTTTATTTGCTCTATGCAGAACACAATGGGCTTCATGGGAAGAGTCTTAGCTGACAGTGGGAGAAGTACCAGAGATATTTCCAGTACCAAACCTGGCCATTTCTCATGGAGAAGATGGAACTTGCTTTGTTTGAGATTGTTGAGAAGGAAAAGTATAAGAACTGGAATAATCCACTTGTTTTATAAATCCATCTGTGACTTCTGCTTTTCTTAAGGCCATTGATCTTTTGAACTCCAGTCATAGGAAGTAAAAGGAAATCATGGTGTAAAAATGCCTGTTTGCAATGAAATCAATTTTGGTTGATGACTTTCTTATAATTTGATTGATAGGCACTGGAACAGAAGAACTATAACAGGAATTCAGTTGTCCTCGTGGAAGGCAGTAGAGAGGTGTGTGCAGTGCTTGGCATGCATGGTAAGAGTTCTGATAAATATGCTCTTTGGTTATGTATCTGCCTTTGGAGACAAAAGCAAACAAAATTGGAATTGTTCTGGATATGAAAGGAAATTCCTTTGCTTGCCCTACATATGACATTAAAAGTGGGTCAGTTGATGATTGTTAAGGGCTGGTGTATGGAGGGTGTGGGTGAGCAGGAAACGGCACACAAGGAAACCTCAGTGCTGGGAGCCGAGACAGGAACCACAGCAGGGAGCAGCCCTCAGAGGCAAGTGTTCTGCCTGTCAGCTCCTGTCTGTCAGGGCATGGCTGCAGGTGTTTTTCGGATGCTTCAATGTGAGTTTCTCAAGCTGCTAATTTTAGGGAACTTTGATTCTCATTCTAATGTGGGATTTGAACAGAGATGAGCTGTTTTTTACTGTTAAATAATCAACATATAATTCAGTTATTGCAGCACATGTGCACATACTGACACAGTCTTAGCAGACAGGGTGAGAAATGCTGCTGTTCAAGGTAGTTGATTATGCCCCTTGGCTATTCTAATACAGGTCCTATTTTATATCTGGACCCTATTTTGGAATGAAGCTGTGAAACTTTGGACGTCCCTGGCCACACTGTTTTCTCCAACAGGCAAATGCTTGCACCCGATTACCTTAGCTGATGGCAGTGGAGTTGTTTCCCAGGCTGTCTGTGTGTTCTGATATTGGATAACTTCTGTTACTACTTCACAAAACTCACACTTCTGGGGCCTCAAGTCAAATAGTCAAACATTTTGCTCCTTTAGGCCCCAGGTGAGCAATGCCTTTACTAGAGCAGGCCAAGAATCTTGTATCTCTCAGGCATGTGACTTTCTTCTATATTTGTGCACTTGTGTCACTGAAAGATGTGAGATAATGGAAAATTGTGTTTGAATTCCAGGTCACATAACTGCTAATTTTCAAACATAAATGGCATTTTTAAATATCACTGTTTTGGAAGAGTACATCACCAGAAGCAGAGTTCCCAGGTCAGAGCAGGGGAAGGCAGAAGAGTCAATGAATACTATGGCTTCCTTCTTGGTGGCATCTTGTGTAAATGAACATGTTCAGCCTTGTTAGCATTCCTACATCCTGGAACTGATAAAGGTGACTTGTGGTGGATGCCTGCCTCCTCTTATCTCAAATATCTCTTTGAAAAGCTCCTTTGGCAAGAAGCCCAAGTGCAAAGGAACAATTCTTCTGTTTTAGACTAAGCTTCTAAAGAATCTGAAAAGTTTACAAGCTCTGCTGGCTGTTACTTCTATTTCCTGCTCTCCTATTTGTTTTCTAGATTATTTTTTTATTCTGATTGTCTGACCACTGCTCATTTTGCTGGTGAAAACCTTCTCAATATCCAGCAAGAGCAAGGTTCTTACTGCTTTCAATAGTCTTTGGATCATGCCATCAGTTTCGCTTAAGCTTTCGGTCTAGCTCTGCACAGTTCAAAGGATTTATAGTCTCTGCTCTGAGTCCTTATCTAGTTTTTCTGAGTTCACTTAACTCTAGAGATATGAAAGGTTTTAGCTCTTCACCCAAGTGTCAGCTCTATCTACTACTAAGCAGTAACACAGACATTTAATGTAGGAAGGAAGGAAAAGAGGACAATGTTTAACTTGCAAAACTAGAGGAAATGTCAACCTGTGATCCATTTAGGTTGCATAAGCCATGAATGAGGTGTTGTTGGATGAATATTAAATATACATGTATATATTAAATATTTAACTTGATCTTTGTTCAGTTTGCCTTTCTTGTAATTCCTTTTCAGTGTTCATAGAAAACAAACCTGATTTTTATACTTGCCAGTAGTGACCTCAAATTTTCTATTTGTGTTAATAATATCAATTACCTGCACACATGAGTCACGCTGAACTTTGTCGCTGTATTGGAGGAGTACTTCTTGGAATGTGTCCACAACACTTCTTGCCATGAAAATGCTTCTTATTGGTTGAAACTGTAAACCCACAGACCGTTTCATGCATATATAACTATGTAAGTTCTTCATTCTTAAATGTTTTCAGTATAAAGCTTAAACGTGCAGCTGTTCCAGTAACTTAGGCAGAGATGATAAAAGAACTCCAGAGAAATGCTATTATCAAATACAAGAATGAATGCAACCTGAAATATCTTTTCACAGCAGCCACTGGAATCCCCAGGTCTGCTGCAGACCACAAGTATATTTTAAACCTTAGATTAGTGTATACCCACAGTATGTCCCCTACAGCTGTGAACTGCTACTCTTTGTTTAGGACTGGGCAAGCCTCCAGTGGCTATGTTCTTACAAGGAATGCATTTTCCAGTGTTTTGATTTAATGACTATTATTCAAGCTGAAGTCAGTTCCTTTCTCACACTATTTTAGGCTGTGTGTGGTAAACCTTTGTGCCACTGTTCTCCTCAAAAAAAAAAAAAAAATCTGGTATTTTCTTTTTGTGCTAAAACCAGTACAAATTATACCAAGTTCTGTATCCTATGAAATAAATGTTGGCTATCTTCATAATGAATAAATGCTGAATTTCAACAAAGCTTGAAGTTTGGTATTTCTGCTTGCTTACTAACCCTCCTTTTTATTGCTGCTGTTCAGTGCAGTAGTGTCAGGAAGTTCCTGTTACACGTTTGGTGAAGTACAGGTAGAGAACAAAAGGTCCCTGCCCCAAAGGCCGAAAGTTTAGATATTTTTATTGATTGAATAAATATTGGACATTTGTATTTTCTTGACAGAAAGTGATACATTAAGGCAATTGTTACCTGGACAGATAAACAGTGAATTCTGAGGATGGAAAGGAAAGAAGTATATTACTCTTCCTGTAATGGAGGGGTAATGGGGGGAGACAAGTGTGTGATTGTGTAACATTCTTCCTCTCCTCTCCCTTTGTTTCTATTGCAGAATGATACTTTATTAATCACACTTTGAACAGAACTATGACATGTGTGTTTTTCAGCATTTACTCCATGCTTGTGTGCCTCTGAGATAGCTTCACATCCTTGTTCTTAGGCTGAGGAGTGGATACTGGGAGGCTGCAGCCATTGTGCTACAGGACTCCTGGACCATCCTGTCTTTCTCACTTGCATTTAGAGGCTCTCTTCTGTAGTGAGATACCCTTCAGGAAAGCATTTGCCTCAGATAACGGGCCAGATCTCCTGCTGCATTACTCAAGACATACATGCTAATTGTTCAGGCATTTTAGTCCTTATTTATGATTTAGAGTGGGTTGAAATTTCCATTTAATTTAAAATTAATAAAATGGAACACTTTATTTTTTTATACTGTATAGGAAAAGTTATTTTTCAATTTCCATTTTAAAGTGAAAATATCTCTTGCAATTTTTATTTTTGATCTTTCTTTACACATGCTTTTCTTTGGTATGCTTAGTTACACAATAGGATAATTTTAGTTTGAAAATTTAAAACTCCTTAAAAGAAGGAGTATAGTTAAGGAAACATACCCAGGGAAAAGATGATGTTAGTCTCATCTGAAGGAAGAACAAAACTATTTA
This sequence comes from Megaceryle torquata, assembly GCA_024611175.1. Taxonomy (NCBI): domain Eukaryota; kingdom Metazoa; phylum Chordata; class Aves; order Coraciiformes; family Cerylidae; genus Megaceryle; species Megaceryle torquata. The sequence continues at coordinate 106,001 of JANIJG010016883.1, forward strand.
TGAAATCATTACAATTAAAATATATATCTTTGACCAGTTTTCCTCTCCATTCAGTGACAGCAGCTCTGTTAACATGTATCTAATTAACACCCAGCAGATAGCAATTATCTTGTATAATTATGATGAGCTTGTTTGTTCTTTAATTGACAGCTTAAGCAATGTTTTATGATGTTTATTTGACCTTGACGCTAATCTGCACCCTGCTACTGTGAGCTGCCAAATGCATGGCTGTTTGGATTTCCATCTCCACCACTTGCACTCACCACTTGTTATCATCATTGTCATTCTGCAGTGTGATGTGTCCTGCGCCATCCCTCCGTGACTGCCACAGTGTCACTCTGATCCCTCGCAATTGCTGTGAGGTTGGAACCAATTGTTACCCCTCTGCTGCCTGTCCATCTACGTCTGTGCGTAAGTTGTGTTAAACAGCTGACTCGGTAGGATCCACAAAACAAAGCACATCGTATTACTCAGACCAGACAGGATGTGCACTGTTAGAAACTAAATCATTGAATGTATCTGACAGTTTTACATGCAGTTGATACAGATTTTAGAATAGCCTCACAATCTGCTTTCTATTAAAAGGTACCGGAGAGTTCAATAACCAAGTGTCTGTGCTGATAGAACAGATGTGTTTCGTTTTGATGCATCCTGAGTACTTTGAGAGGATTTTAATTTTCCCACAAAGGCGGAACAAAATTTCTTTGCTGTCCTGTACATAATGAAGTCTTGTGTGTCAGTATCTGGCTGCCATAATTATTCTTACAGTAATACTGTATGATGTTCTGCCTTCAGCTCATCTTGTTTATTAAGGGATGTCTGGGATAAAATTTCAAATTAATTTTCAGAATAGATTTTTCCCTTTGCTAGAGAGATGCCGATCTAATTAGATGGGCATTGTGGGGAAAAAGAGTGGAAAGACAAACACTTGCTTCAGATATTCCGGGGTGACTAAGGAGGTCATTGGTTTCAAGCCCACTCTAACCAGACCACTTAATCTGTCAGTTGATTTTTTCATTGACAAAGTGGGGTTAAGCATGACTATTTCCTACCCTCTTTTTCTGTGTGTGTTACCGGGGGTAAAACATGGACTTCTTGCTGTGTAGATTTACCTGCACTGCATCTTCAAGTTTTAGGCTATTAGTGCTTTCTAAAGGATACTTCTGCAATTCTGTTTGTACTACAAATCAGGGGAGTAAGAAATCCTTGCAAAGACTGAACTTGTGTGGATATTCAAGCTGGATTTGCAGTGGTGGTGGTTTTTTTAATGTTTGCAAACAAGGAATCTTTAAGCAGCTGACTAGCAGATCACTCTTCCTGGCACAGTGGCTCGTAATGAAAATCTTTGTCCCAGTTCCTTCATTTGAAATGTAGCTGTGTTAGAGCAGTTGTTTTCCATATGGAAAGGAGGAAGGAGCTATTCCCTCCTGAATTATTTTAAGTCTTCTTCCAGTAGCCACCAGCTTGGAAAGCAAGGTATAAAAATTCTTAGTTCTAATTTTTAACCCTGTTTCTGATCGTGTTCTGACTGGTCAGAAGCTCCTATAATGTTGGTGATCCTGTAGCATACAATAATGAGGTACTATCTTAGCCAAATCAACTCCTGTATGCTCAAATAATGTAAGGGTTATAATGTAATCAGGAAATAGCTAATGAACAAAGCTGTAGTTCCCCAACGTTGTCTCACTATCCTTGTCCTTGAAGATTTGGAATGAAGGGGTATCTGAAATGTGGAAATCGATGCAGTCGTGCTTTGCACGCGGCGTACTCCGTGAGCCAGATTGATGTTTGGGGCTACTTATCTGAAACCAATTTTAAATTAATTTAGTGAGGAAACAAATAGGAAACGTTCCCAAAGCAAGGTTTTGTCTGATATTTCTGGATTTCAGGGATTCCATTAGAAAGGGCAATAGCCTGGGAACAGCTTTTCTTATCACATCATCTTGTCCTTTTCACTTCAAGGCAGTATTAGAAAGTGCAGTGGTGCATAAGACTTAGTAATTACTATTATTATTTGTTAAGCATTGTCTTATAAAGCACTGAGAACATTGGGTTTCTGTCCTACATGGATCATTAATTTGGGTATGTAAGATTTTTCAAACAGTAAGTGTCCTTGATGATTAGAGGGAGATTATAACAAAGTGCTGCAATTTTTTTGTGGGGTTTTTTGGATTTTAGTTTTGTTTTGTTGTTGTCGTGGGTTTTTTTTCCTAAATGAAGGAACTGAACCTCACATTGAATTTAGTTAACTGTAGTAGACTTCTGTTTTGAGGATGAGATAAAGCATGTTAAACCACTAAACTAGGTCCTCTGTCAATGTAAGTTGATTGGAAGGAGATGTAAAAAATCTTCTACATGGGCTATCAGGATTTTATATCCACAAGACCTGTATACCAACTTCCAGTTTAGGATGGCAGTATTAGTGATACAAATTCAGGTGCTTGGGTTCTCAGATCTTGTGCTAGATCCTCTTCCTTTTGGATGATTCCTATCTGCATTCAAACGCCAAGGTAATGGACAGCTGGACTCAGCTTCATTAATTGACATATACCATTTTAAACCGACTCATAAGGCTTTGGGTTGGCAGGAGGTGAGGCTTTCACATATTATTTTTTCTCCCTTCTGAGGAGGATTCTGTAAAAGCAAATCAAGGCAGATCTGTGTGTCTATTACTGGTGCATAAAATAATAACAGGAATAAAGTCTGGAGATCTATCCAATAGATTCGTAGTAAGAATTATCCTGAAGAGACCTTATAGTATTATCTGACCTTTAAAGTAAAGCAGAATTTACTCAAATGCCATAGGAACAGATTATATGGGTTTTGCCTTAGAATTCTTAGGGTAACTCTTGATAGAATTAATAAAGAATATTTTTTCAGAAAAAGTGAACATATGGCTTGTTATTACTGACTTCAAGCCACAATCAGAACATCATCTAACTAACTCCAGAATACCAGCAGTATGTTCTCAAGCATCTAGTACATTAAAGCATGACTCCTCAAATACTTTGAGGCTATGTATGTTCCACTGTCGATCTCTAAACAGTGTTGTCTACGTTCTGACTTCTAATCCCATTACAGTGCTTTATAGTGAGGATTTTATAAAGGTGCGGTAAGAATTTTAAGTGGATTTTGAGGTGACATTACAAATGTTTAGCTTTTGGGAACATTTTTCAGAAACTGAAAAACTAACTAGTTCAGTCCTAATACCCACAAGTCTTTTTTGCCTTTTTTTTTTTTTTTTTTTCGTGTGGTGTTGGCTCCTTTGTCACTTAACTGGTCTGATTCTTTTTCAGTGTAATTTTCCAGTCTTTACTCATACTTCTTCAAATGTTCATGAGTTGAGATGTAGTGGGATGAGCTGAGAAAACATAAGACTTGCAGATTTCTTCCCAGTCACAGGTACAAATATTGCAGGTTTTCTCCTTAGGTTTTCTGCTGATTCTAGTGACCAGGTGACTCCTGGCAAGCTCTGCCTAAAGACATTTTAAAATCTTCTCAGAGACAGGCAGAATAGTGTACACTGGGCTGTTTCTGCCACCAGGTTGCCATGTACCTCTGCAGAAGGAGAGGAGCTGGAACCAAGTGCACTGGGCAAGAGACTTGGAGCACTGGGGATTGAAATGTCACTCATCTGATTTGTCTGTCAGCCATTTTATTCCTCTCCCTTTGATTGATGTATCTATTTAAATGTTTTAAAAACTGGGACTCTTTCTCAGCAGGGGTTTGTACAGTGCATTCCTTGAGGGATCCTGACCTTGTTTGGGGCCTTCTGTGTTTCTGAGAATTAAGTAATAATACAATAGAGTCATATGTTGAAACAACAGTTTTTAAAGCTTGTATCTAACAAATGCAGTGTGTGGAGTTACGTTATGCAGTTTGTAGTTTATGTAGAGTTGCTATTGCTCCAAGTTGGCTTACGTGAAAAGAGGGCTCACTCCAGCTCCCATGTCTTGGCCTGTGTGCTCAGAGGCCAGAGTAGAAACTGGCTGTTTGGGAGCAAGAAAGAAGAGATTGCCTTTATTAAAAGAAGAGCCAAAAAAAGACAAGACACACACACACAATAAAAAACAAACTCCAAAAGCCCCTAGGCTCCACACTGTGGATCACAGCATCATAGCTCTTTGCTGAACCCCATTCTGCTGAGATTTCTGGCTCTTTGCTGCATTTTGAAGCTCTCTTGCTGTCTTGCTATTAAAATTATCCTTAGGAGACAGCCTTGTGTCTTTACTTGGCTGCCTTTGCTTTTTTTCCTATTTCTTTTTTTTCTTGATGAGTCATTCTACCAGCTTATACCCTATCATCAGATAGACCAGACAATGAAGTCACTGGGATTGCCTGAGAGCAAAATTGGCCCCATTATCCACAACCACCGTGTCTGCCTTGTCACTGATAATACACCACTCAGGGACTGGCTCTGAGTATGATGGAAAATCACCAGGGACAAGAGAACTCATACCCAAACAAAAATATTTGTTGAAGTTTTTTGGGGTGTGTGTTAAATTTGGTGAAATGCTTCCAGCTGAAAACAGGAAATCACACACAAATAAAACTAGTGTTATATTTTGTCAATGTAGGAGGGCAGGTAAATTACCTGATAGTGTCCCTTTACCTGTGTGCACCAGCTTCAGCCTTCTGATATTAGCAATGGTAGGAGACTTTTATTAGTCTTCTAACATAAACTAGAAGACTTTATACTGGAATGTAGGAGAGAAGAGAAGGCTGCTTGACAAAAATCGTTGTGCATTAACTTGCCCCAGAGGACACCAAATATGAGAAGGAAAACAAAGCAAGGATGAGGGAAGTGACTTCTTCACAATCATATGGTAGGTAAATAGCTGCCTAGGAATAGTAATATGGTTTTCTGATTCCCAGAGAAATGTTCTTTCTGCTGAACCACAGTACCCTTCAAAGCAAGCACAGACTCAGGGCTCTGAGAGTGCTGATGGCTTGGGGTCTGCTCAGTTGAAAATGCAAATTGAAATAACAAAGTGCGCTTGGTCTTTTGGGATCCATAGTAATCTGAACAGGAAAGAAACTAAGTCTTGCAAAACAGTAGTCTCCAGAGATGTCTCTTCCTTACTTTTGGTATTTTTAACAAGAGGAAAACCTTTTTATTGCTTAGCTGGCCCATTCCAAGAGATGCACCTATCAGTGTGCTTTGGAGAGACTAAAGTGGCTGAGTTTCCTAAACTGTCAAGACCTGTCATTCTTTTCATCCAAAACTGGTGCACCATCATTCATTACTTGTTTGTGTCACCCAGTGTGCCAAACACAGCTGAGCCCCATTCTTCTGTCTACTGAATGAACTTGGTATAGATGGATGCTTTCTGCTCCCACTCTATCTCCAGTCTAGGAAGCCTGAGTGTATCTCAAAAGGTAACTAAAGTATGCCAGGAGAAAGGAGAATCAGAGCTCCAATGTGCTGCTGCTTGCTTAGGCTGCTGCTTATTATGTCATGTCTGCAGAGACCGCAGAGACAGTCTCACTAATGCTGAGCCAGTGTCAGTTCCGTTCTCCCTCAGAAGGGAGAACCTTATGTTTGCAAACTCACCCCAGGATTACAGTCCAGAAGGTGACTAGTTTCGGCTGTACGTTAAAATCGTCTTGCACTATTTTTCCAGCCTGATTCTATCTTACCAACCGTCTGGCTCTGCCTTACTTGCCTTGACTATTTTGCCATGATTCTTGCTTACACTGCTTGTCACGCTGATGGAAGATTAGCTCTCTGTGTGTGGTTGGGTTTTTTTGGTTTTTGTTTTTTTTTCCCCTCTTTCCATTTTTTTTCCTCCTCTCATTTTCCCAGTGTAGCATTTAGGATGGAAGCTGAAAATATTGAACAAACTGCTGATGTCCCCAAGATTCAAATGTGTGAAAAAGACTCGTAAATGAGTCTAGCACGCTCAGAAACATTCTTAACATCTGTTCAAGCAGGAGCACCAATTCCCTTTCTCAGAAAGCACAATTTGTCCTCCCTGTTATTTAAGACTTCAGATTTTGTTTGGATTTGAATAATATCAAAGTGGAGCTAAGGAAAATAAACTCTCTGGTTATGGATACAGCATTTACAATGGGAGGTGTAGTGTGGATAATACAGAATTAGAGAGTTTTAACTGCCGAGTATCCTCAGTTTCTCCTATATTGTAAGCCTTCTCCTTATTTAAGAGATATGGAAAGGGCAGTGTAGTTGTCACCCACAGCTGCAAACCCTGCAGATCATATCTAAGACATGGGTTTAGTGACTGCTCTTACACAGCAAGAAAATAGCAAGTGTTTTCTCCTGCAAACTTATTACTTACTACAATGAAGCAAAGGTGCCTCAAAACTTGATAATAAGATGTATTTTCATATATACTCCTCATGAGGCAAAATTCTCTCTAAGTCTCTTTAGTTCTGTCTGGCAGTAAACACATCAGGATTCTGCGCCCAAAATGTAGTTGCAAAACTCTCAACACTTCTGCAATTTAGTGAGAGAAAGACTATAAATAGCCAGACAGACAGACAGAGGCACAGCAGGGAGAACCCAGGGGTCTGAGCTTCCACTCTCTTTCCTTAACCACAGCAAAGAATTGCAGACATAAAAATGACAACTGAAAAGAAAAAAAGAAAAACAACCAGTAATGCTGAAAATTAAGAAAAAAATAAGTAAAATAAATGCTACATTTAATAAAACTGCTGAATCGCCTCAGCAGTTTAATGGGATTTAAAGACTGCTGCAGTAACCTTCACTGGCTCCGCAGGGCTCTGGGATGAAGTCATTGCTCAGGGCAGCCGCACTGAGCCTGCATCCATTTCACAGCGGCCTTGCGCTTTGCAAGGGGCTCAGAGCACGCAGCCGGTGGGGAGGGAGGATTCTGCTGGTGGATCACAGAGTGTCTTGGAGAAGAGATCAGAGCTGTTATCCTGATGTCTGTGGCTAAATCCCACTGTTGGTCGGGGCTGCAACATGCTGGGAGCTGTGAATAGGTTTTTGAGGACAGCTTTAATGCAGGTGGATGAGAAATCTTCATTCCAGGGAATGGAGCAACTTTATTTAACCACAATTAATCAATTAGCATTCTCCATTGCAGTGACGTTTATTGCTACAAATGTCCCGTGAGGTAACAATAGTGGCTCTTTTGCAATTATTGCACCTTTTAAAATCCATACTACTGCTTTTATTTCTTTTTGATAGAGAAATTATATAAGGCACAAGTCTTATTGCTGATGCAGTACTGAAAGATGAAATACTTCTACTCTGGAAGGTTAATGTGCTGCAAGTCTCCCCATGATTAGGAACAAAAATATACCAGCAGGTGTGATACGAGCAGAACAGAGAGACTTCTGTGAAATTCAAGCTTAAAACGGGCAATAAAACTAGCAATGACACTTCAGCTCAGAGGCCTCCTGCAGGAGTGATCTATATTACTAAGAAAAAGTCCCCTGGAATATGCCCGTTGTTTGAAGAATGATGAGTTTCTGCAACTTTGATAGCAGTTTTCCAACTGCACATTGGTCCTAAAAGCCTGACAAGTGTTCTTTCCTGAGACAGGGATTTTGAAAGTGACCTCTAACACCATTACAAGGACAGCAGTTAAATCTGATTATATTTGGTAGTGTTTAATCCTTAAGGGAAGCTTGGAATTTAATAGATTCTAAGTAGAAACCCAGAAAGATCTGGTTTGGGTACGTGAACTAGACCTTCGTGGCTTTGTCTCTTGTATTTGTTTTGGACTGATGAGGCTTAAATTCTGCTCAGAACCAGTTTTGCAGTTGTCCAGGGTTACCTTGAGCTGCACCTCCAGGTGCAAGCATCTGGTGCCTATTTTAATTCCTGTGATCTGCCTCTCATCCCTTCTCTTTCGAAGGGCAAACTAATACCTCATTCTCCATCAAGCTATTCTAGTTGTGGGTGTAGCTTGTAACAAACTTAGACTGCCTAAAATCTGCTTATTTGTGGGCATTTGGGCACCCTGATTTCTGCATTTCCCTGCCACGATTCTCCATTTAAAGTATCCAATGTTTCCTACCCTGCAAGTGTGAACATTCAGTGGCCAGTTCACTGGCCTTCTGCGGTGTAGCTGTCTGCTCATTCACAGTAAAGTGCATGGCTATATGTACTTTACTTACGTAGGAAAACCCTCAAAGTGGTCCCAGGTCAGAATCCAGCAACTGTCTAGACACTTGTATAAATGTCTGTGCATGAGCAATCTCACTTGACATTAACAGCATTTTTGCACTTTTCCAGTTGATGTTCTTTTCTGGACAAGGTCCTGTGAGGTAGCCTCTTACAGATACAAACCGATGAATGTTAACAAACTGTTGCCACATCCACTTGTCACTGAGGTCATGCTTGCGCTCCAGCCACCGGCTGGCTCCCTGCTGCTAACACCCACCAGCCTGCTATTGGCATCTTTCCATCTTGAGATGTGTACTGTTCACACTTTGCCTGAACTTGGCCTTGTATTGCCCTGAATTTCTCTCTGTGACTCAACTCTGAATGGCAGCATTTTCCTGACACAGAAAAACAAAGGTGCTACAAATAAAAACATCTTCCAGAGACCTCTTAAAGACCATTTCTTTGGTGATCTGAAAAATGAAGGCCTGCGTGAAAAAGCATTGGCAATGTAGTAACATCTGCTCACCTTCTACTGCAAGACTCTGTAAATACTGGGAGTGTCTGTGTGAGGAAGAGAGGAGAGCAAGAATGAGTTATGTGGGATAAATTATGACTGACCAAATTATGACTAAATTATTACTTACTGAACCCAGTAAATGTGCTCAGATATTATTTTTGTGGTGGTAGTTTTGTAGTGGGGTGGAAGAGAAGCTGTTCTCTGTGGAAGTGCATATTGGGTGGTACAGAACACCTCTGGTGCTGGGCGAAACAGTGAACTTAATATCAATAGTAATTACAGTACCGCTTAGCTCTGATTGCAGCTCTGTGGGCTATTGTACTTAGCAGGAGATAACTTAGCATATTTTTGTTTGATAACTACAGGAAAAGCACCTTCTCGCTTCCTCATCCATAAATCTCTCTTACACTTGTTTTTCTACCCCAATCACCATAAGCACTTTATTTTCCAAGCAACTTCTGCTCCATATTCAGACATCTCCTGTGGGGAATAGATTCTTTCCTTCAAATTATAATGAACCAATAAAAACATTAAGAAAGTCCACGTCCTGTGGCTCGTTGCTTGGTGTGTACCTTTAGTGAGTGCAATGGGAAGCTGAAGCAAGGAAAGACTGGTACTGAAAAACCTGTGTGAGACCCTGACTGCTTACACCTCACTCTGCTCAGTAGCTTGTATGAGTTGGGCCTGCAGAAGTTCTGTACATGTCTGTCTTTTTTCATAAGCTTTGGCCCAGTAAATAAGGATTATCCTGTTTCTGTCTACTTCTGATGGCCCATTCAGTACATCTTCTTGTCAACTCTGTTCCATGCAGTTGCAAGCACATCATCAGGCTACTTCTGTGCAGAACTGGTTGCAGTGATGCTGAGTTCCTTTTGCAGTGCAATGCCACAAGCAAGTTAGAAGAGCTAGAAAATAAACTTAGCTTGCATCCTACTCTATAATGTTTCTTTAGAAAAAAATGTTGTATAATGGAAGCTTTACTTTTCCATTTTTTCTTTTAGTCCAGTACATCTTTTTTGTTTATTTTTTAATTTATGTCTCATCCTTGCAAGTCTGTCATGGCAAGGTGCAAGTGGGAAAAGTCAAGTCTTTTGGTGTAAGATAGGTTTGAAAATAACCTCAGTATTTCACAGGAAGGAGAAATCAGTAAGGCTAGTGGGAAAGAGAAGAATAGGGATATTAATAAACTGAGTACAGTGGGGTCACGAGCTAAATGTAGCTATACCTGCAGCATGAAAGATCATTCCAGGCACTGGAGCCAGTGCATGGTGGGAAGCACAGAAGCATGGCCTACTTGAAGCTAGGCACAAAAAAAAATGTGGGTTGCTTGATTCTTTTTTTGGGCCAAATAGGGCTGTTTCCCCATTAGGATACAAAAATAATGACTCAAACTTCCAGCTCATTTAGCCTACTAAATTACATTTTCCTGGGTAACTAGATTCTGTGAAAGCAGGAAAATACATTTAAACTGGTCAGAGTACCTCTGACGTTGAATATGCCTTGATCTGGAAGGATAAAGACCTTTCAGGACTTGTTTTTCAGTATCTGAAATTATTGTGGGTGTTACCTTCTGGGGTCCATAAGTAATTGCAAAAGAAACTGTCAGCTGTCTGTGCAGGAACTCCATCAAAACTTCCCCCCAAGTGCTAAGATTTAGTCTTAAATTATACCATTCTTTTGCATTTTCTTTTCATGTATGGATATCCAAATTCTGTTTTCTGCAGTGCTCATTGCCAAAGTATCTAAGACTAAGAATAAAATGTATTATAAATCCAGCAGTAAATTCCTAGAAACAAGGTAGGAAACATCAATATAAATATCAGCAAATCTAGTGCTCTTAAAAGGTGTAAGCTTTTAAAGGAGGTAGCTGGGTGTGTGTTTTCCCTTTATACAAACGGCTATATCATCATTTCAGCTGTGTCAGAAAGTGAACTAAACTTACAGTAGATTAATGATGCCTAAGTGAGTTACTGGAAAATATTGGAACAGATATTAAATAAACTAGGCTTGATGGCACATATAAACTATCTGATATACTAGAAAGTTGAGTTCTTTCATGTCTAATTTCATATTGGGCTGCGCCTCCTTCTAATGTGTTAACCTGGCTGGAAAAGAATGTCCCTTACTTGTTCATACTGCCTTGAATATTAGTGCTGCCTTCTACACTGCAGTCCTTGCAATGCTGTAAGGAAACATCTTACAGGAAGATGACCCAGTGTGTTGAAATTATTGGGGGAAGAAAAGGAATAATCAGAATTGCATGGAAGAGGGACTATTATTAAGAGTGGGTTTTTGGTGTGTATTGGAAGGGAGGGAGTGGGAAGAAGAGTTGCTATGTAGAACTATTGTCTACATCATTTGAGACTCAGACAGCGATGGACTTGACCACAATACTTCCATGCTTTAGTGTATCACTACTGTAAGTTTTTGTGATTTCCTCAGTTTTCCTGTAATAGGACAACCTCATTAGACATGCTTAGTTTTCAGATTACATTAAACTTGATTTTATGTATAGAAAACACTGAATCCAATTAGGGGCCACAGCAATCAATTTTGAAATGCATGGATAGGACAGTTGTACACTAAAATACAAATGGCCTGCTGGTTTTAGTCTCTTGTTTCATTAAACAGCTGTAGAAATAGAATTCTATGAGGGATAAAAAGCTGCTCGCTTTTGCAGCTTTCCCATTGCCAGCAGGTCCTGTGTGAAGAGGAAGTTTGGATGTGGGGCTTTCACTGAAATCAATGAGATCTGTAGGTACATATCTTAGAGCTTGGCCCCATGTAATTATCTAGGATATAAGGCTTTTTCTATTATTTATTGTAGATGCAGAGGAAAAGGAGCTACTAGAATACATTTAATTGGGATGTAATGGGGAAATATCTTGTTGAGGAAACCCTTGATGGAGGAAGGCTTTAATAAGCCCACAGGGCCAAATGGCTATGCAAGACCGGACTGGAAAATACCTTGAACAATGTTGTCTGACCTCAAAATGGACCCTGCTTTGTATGGCTGCTTGGACTATGACTTACTGAGGTGCTTTCCAGCATGAATTATCCTGTTCTGTTTAATTTCTTTTGTTTCATACAGAAAGCCTAAAGCCATTATGTGCATAGAGGGAAGGTGGGGAAGGTGGGACCATTTCTTTTAAATTAATGAGATATTTGATGATCCTATATTATATTTAGCAATATATTATACTTATATT
>JANIJG010016883.1:117924-140046 GCA_024611175.1 Megaceryle torquata
AGCAATATATTATATTTAGCAATCTCATATAAAAAACCCAAAACCAAACAATAACAACAAAAATAAAAGCAAAACAACAAACAAAACCCAAAACAACAACAAAAGAAAACAAGAAAAACAAAACCAATCAACCAAAAAAAACCCACAAAAAAACCCAAAAAAACCAAACCCAAAAAACCTAAAACACAAAACCACACCAAACAAACAAACAAAGAACCAGAAAAAGGAATGGCTGGCTTTACACAAGAACAGTTCTTATCTCAGCTTGAGACCACTTACCTCTCAGGTAGCTTCACATCTATAACTAGTCTAGTTAGACTAATTTAGAAAGAGTTTTGAAAGTTTGTATATAACTTTATAATTGCAGACTAGACTGCATTTGATGAGACACCTCTATGATGATTCTACTGATTCTACATATACACTTGCTGGATTAGAGTCTACAGGCTTTGATCAGGAGTATTTTGCCATAATACTCTTTTCTAGAAATATTCTTAGCTACTGCCTAATTCCCTAGGCTTAATATAGTCCCTATTAGTTACTGTTACTTACCACTGTCTTTGACATATTTCTGCCTCTTTTTGGTTACTGTTCTTGTCCTGTCTGTCTTGTTATAGCAGGTGATGGTATATTATCATACCAAATAAATGTAGTTTCTGGAATGCAATTAAGATGTAGAGAAACTAGCAGGTAGTTCCTGCCCATGACCTGAATTTCAGTCCTTGCAGTGCCACTGACTTACCATGTGACCTTGGATGGATTTCCTCATTAGGAAAATGGGGCTGATTATTTACCCCCAGGGCATAGTGCTATGGTGTTACAAATGACAAAATCCTGGGAAGTACAAATTTCTTTGGAACTCTCCCAAATTCTGTCCATTGACCATATGCTAAAAGACATTATGGCAGAAAGTCTTACCTACGCACTCCACGGGGACAACAGAGCATTTCATGTGCTAGTAGAAGAATGCTTAATGGGCCAGATTTGTTACTTGATGGTGATGTGATATATTAGAGGAAATCTGCAGCAGATTAGCTTTGTGATACAATGATGGCAACGCAGTTCATGCAGCAAGGTGAAGGATGGTGCTTAAGGTGTAAATACACGCTCTGCTTTGTGCGTTACTTAAGCTAGTTCATCATTTAAATCCTTCCTGATAGTGAAACAGCAGAAAATATATTAGTATGTTTGCTGTTAGTTGCTGTAAATATGGGTAAGACTGAGCTTTTGCAGTTAGTAAAGAGCAGCCTCTTCTTTCAGATTAGGTAGTGGGGGACTTGTGTTACTTTGAGTTGCATCTCATTTTTCTGCTGTTGGAAGGGCTTGTGCTCATCAGAGCTCATCTGGTTTCATTTGTTTATTTTTAATTGCATTAACTGCTCTGATAAAAGCAGGTTGCCTCTTCTTACAGACCTCACGTTTTCTCTTTGTCATCTGTAGTACTGAATTGAGGGAGAGACAGAGGGTTGACATGTTGGAAGTACTCTGCAACAGGGTTAATTTCTCTGAGAAAAGCAGGAATGTGATGTTCATGGTATCTATCTTGTGCACTTAAGTGTATGTTATATATGGACATTACATCCATACCACCCTAAGCCTCTGCTTTGGGAATGTCAACAGAGAGGTGAAAAACTAATGAAATGAATAATAAAATGAAAGTATTTAAATCCAGGAATGCCTGGAGTGCCTGATGGGGAACTGTAAGCTCTCAATTTATGCTCCTACAATCCTCTAAGGGCCCAGTTCTTTGTCTGGGTTGCCATGTGCCTGAAAAACCACACACCTCCACCACAGGCTGCCCTTGCTTTTTCTACAACAAAGATGTGACTGTGAGAGTTATAACAGAGGCAAGGAGCTCAGCTAGAGAGGAGAATAAAATTATGAAACCTTCAAACACTGGCCTTTCAGAATCCAAGTATTTCTTCCTCCTTCTTCCCTCCCCTAAACATGAAAATACTATTGAAAACGATAACTATTTTGTATTCCCTTGGCTTCTGCCTACATCAAGCTCAAGGTAGGTTTTAAAGGGGTAAGAAAGAGTTAATAAAAAGAAAAGAGAAAGAGGAAAAATATGGAATCGTATTTGTTGGATTTTTTTTTTTTTACTGTGTCCAAAACAGGCCGTTTTGGCATTTTGAATTTCACTTGCTGCAAGGTTCATGCTAGAAAGAATGTGCTTCAGCAAATATTCCCTAGGAACTTGTTCACCAACTTGTTTCCATTGTCTAATGCCGGTTCCATTCCAGCACCAGTATTCTCCTGGCTGTTATGTAGTCCAAGATTTATTCAAATTAAATACAAATTCCTTTTAGCTAAGCTATCAGAGCACTTTCCTGAGCAAGCACAAATCAAATATCTTATCTGAACAGTCTGTGTTCTTGACTTCCACACAAACTTGAGACGTGAGAGGATGTTTGCTGCTCTTGAAGGTACCTGACAACCCCTATCCTCCTCAACACATTCTCTTTAATTTTAATTAGTTTCTAATCTTTAGTGTCACCTAATTAAATGTATTTGTGGTTCATGTCAGGGTTCTTTTTTTTTTTTTTCTTCCAAAAACAAACTTACTCTTTTCTGCTGAGCCATCACAGTGTCTTTTTTAAACAAAAGCTCATCTGCCTTTATCATTTTGATTTGCAAGATGCCCATAAAACTTGAAGCAAATATTTGCTCTGCATTACACATAACAGGAATTTAATTACTTGGTTTATATCTTCTTGATATCTTCTTCTTTAACATCTCCAGAAATAAAATATGATGGCAGCAATGAAACCTACCTTCCCAAATGTCTGCATTCATTATTGGTACTGGTAATCAAGGCCCTGATTCATCAAAGTTCTTGCCCTAGTTTTAATCACAAGTAGTCATTTAAAGTCAATTCATCATTTTTCATATCTGTGTTTTACGGTGTTTTATTATTGCCACTGCTGCTGATCAAGCCAGGCTGTCCCTAACTATGAACAGCGTGGCTTTCTCAGTGAGCGTGAGTTTTGTTTAAGTCAGGAATTACTAAATTATGCAGTGTTTAACCAATTTTTCTTCACAAAGCAAACGCTGCTCCCTTGGAAGCGTGCAGCAACGTTTCCTGCTTTCAGTTGCAATAGAAATAGCTTTCAGTGGAACAGAGTATGGGAATTTTATTCATTTCAGTAGGGATACTGACTAGTTAGACACACAAGAGGGTAAAATACTTTTTCTTTCGTCAATAAGCTAAGCACCTCTCTGGAAAAATGTGCAGTAGTTATGCTTAAATGTTACCACTGTGCATCATGTCCCATTGGTATAAATCCATAACCCCTTCAAATCAGTCTGAAAATACAGATTGTTGAACCAGAAGAGATGCTGAATGGCAGCAGGGGTGGGGAAAGACAGGGAAGGATGTCTCTGCTTTAGCCACTTTTAGAATGCAGTGAAGCAATAATGTCAGAACAAGATGTACTTTTTAGGAGCAATCATTCATTCACTACTGTCAAGATTGCTATAACCTATAGCAAATGCATCTATTCAGTGTTCTTGTATGACCCTAGCGAGGAGAAGGGAACTTCAAACCAAACTGTCAGGTTTGTGCTTTGCGAGCTCGACAGCAAACCCACTCACCAAGTTTGATGTGAGTGTAAATATATACTGGGAAATAGAGCCGTCACTGACAGACTTACCAAACCCAGACTCTCATTTTGGAGCAGACCTTCTCCAAGATAAATGGTGTGTGATGCAGCCAACTGAATTAATTTGCACCACAATCATTTTTAAATGTGAGCTTTCACTGCCAGCGAGCCCATGCGTCTGCATTTGTTTTACTTGGTATGATGAAAGGAAATGACCCAGATGTAGGTGATTTTTTTTTTCACACACATGAACAATATGTGCATATCCTTCCCCTCTAAGATGCAAGAAGGCTTTTATCGTAGTTAGTGCCAGCGGGTGGTATTTTGTTCTGAATAGCAGAGTGACAATGGAACCACCGCGTTGCTGCTCCTCCAGCTACAGAAAGAGAGGTGGGTCTACAGTTGCTGGCTGCATCAGCAGCCTTGGATGAAAGTGGGGCAAGCCAATGGACACTCTTCCCTACACATGTGAGTCTTGAAATCGTACCAGGGAGTCCTGAGAAAGTTCCTCCTCTGCGCACACCAGGAGCTTATTCCTGCCTCAGCAACTACCTCTAGAAAGGGAGAGGGTCACCAAGCAAGTCTGTCAGTTCTGTCCACACTTAATTGGCAGGGACAAGGTGAATCACTAACCATTTAATGTCTTTAAATAAAGAAACTTCTGACAGAGCACACACAAGACTTTTTGTGTGAGATGATACCTTCAGAAGAAATGGTGTTATTGAAAAGCACCTGATTTTTGTTCCTACCTACGCATTAAGGCAAACAGATCTTCAACATCCTATGTTCATGTCCAAGGGAATGAGAGTAAATATTTGTACGTAACAGTTCAGTGAGTGACTAGAAAAAAAAAAAAAAAATGCAAGAGGGAGAAATCAGGTTGAAGGAAATGAGTGAGGAGGCAATGGTCTTTCAGGAAAAACAAACCTGAATGATTCTCTCAAGGATGCCGTGAAATGGTTCATTCAGTCCCAGTTATGGTGGGCACGGGCTCATGGTGACCATTACAGAAGCTGCAGGTGGAGGTGTGGTGGCTGCCAGAAAACAGTCAAGAGTGGCAGAGTATAGCCAGGCCTTCCTCAGGGCTCCAGCACCTTCTTTAGGATATTTAACAAAACGCTCAGCTGAGTTACTGTCTGCTGCTGTGATTCGGGATGGGCACAAGTGACTCAGCTTTCATTTCTTTGTTATAAAAAGAACAAAAGTTACACCTGTAGTTCCTGGAGCTGTGATACATATGGTGAAAGGGAAACTTGAATTAATCCCTGACAAACAGGCTTGTGTATCCCATCAGGACATAGCTATAGTTCTGCTGCTAGACAAGATAGGATAGAGACTGTGAACATCCTACCTGCAGATCTCAAGCTGCGCTCTGTGCTGGGCACTGAGCGTGGTGTGCTGTGTTTCCCCCAGTGCACTGTCTCGCTGATAGCTCCACAACACTCCGTGTGATGTGCCGAAGGGCCCTGAATGACTTAGAACTGCTGGAAGAGCTGCAGCTTCTGATTGACATTCCTCCATTCATCTTAAGAGCCAGTGCGGTGGAGGCAGCACTTGTACATCCTTAGAGTATTCTGTACTTGGACATCATTGCCTTCTAGATTTAATTTGCAATGATAAAATGCAATTTGTATAATGTGTGGAAAGGTCTGATACCACTGGAAGGAAACTACAGCTAGAAGCATGATCATGTTCCATTTCAGGCTAATTGAGTAAGAAAAATGCAACAAGATAAAAAGAGAGGAAGGAGAAATGTTCTCCGATTCATGCAGGGAACCTAATAAAAGGGAAAGGCTGGTGTTCACAGCGCTGACCTGCGCAGCGTCTCTTCAGGCAAACTCGCGTTCGTGCGGATGCAGCTAAGCCTGGCTTTTCCACCAACAGAGCCTCTCCTGTTCCCTCCTCCCCCTACCCACTCCTGAGGGTTGCCATCTAAGACAAAAGAGCAAATGCCATTGTCTAGAGCGATCCCCGATTTACTTCCAAGTCAGGCTTGGAGCATGTGGAACTTTTATGAGCTCCCTCGCCCTGGCCTGCCGCTGACCTGACCCTGCCCGGCACAGGTCACCGCCATTCAGCCAGAACAATGCCGTTTACATGCCAGCTTCGTCAAAGGCCCCTTCAGCGCCCAGAACGCCAGTCACACCCGATTTTGCTGAATAATGCTGGATAGTTTTGTGAAATGTGCCTGTGTTTTGCTACGCCATCCGCTGAAGAGCCACGAGCTCAGCTTGCCTAGCAACTGTGAGAACGGGGAGGCCAAAATCTGCATTGTTTGGGGCACTGAGCCCCATCCCTACGAGGGTTAAATAATCCATGACTGAGAGAGAGCTGAAGGGCTGATAAATATGCAAATGTAGGGCTTTTAAACGCCTCTTGGGCTACAGTGAGAGAGGTGGGTGTGCGACAAATACAGGCCTGAGCTCCAAAGTGAAGAAATAAAGTGTGATTGATACCATTTTAAATCCAGGGGCTAAAATAGCCGACTTGGAAATGTCAATACCTCTTTAAATGTGGGTGGCATGTAAATTGCAGCCACATATGCAAAGAGCGACAAAGATTTAAAGAGTGCTGGGGCGAAATGAGTTTACAGGCTTGCGTAAGGGACTAAGCAACACCAAGGAAGGAATTATTTTAACCACCAGGATGGTAACAGTCCTTAGATCCTGACTCCAGGGTGCAGTTTTTTTTCTAAACACATCTATTTTTAAAAAAATAATTTTAAAATAAGTTTGACATTTTGTGCGAGGAACCGTTGAGAAATTCCTTATATAACATTCCCTCAGCGAAATATTAAAAGCTTAGCTGGTCTGAATTTGAGTGCAACTGTTTGTTCCACTTACCGGAGTCTCTCCTCTGCCCCCTCCCCCTGCTCCTTTTTCCATATTGAAAAATAAAATATAGATACAGCAAACTGTTACAAATCTAAATTCTGCAGCCATAAATACGGTAGCAAATAATCTTTTACACCCTCTCTTCCCTTCCTCCTCTCTAAAATGTATTTGAAACACAATTACTGTGTTTAATGATTCAATTTGTGAAGACTTTGTCACTAGGACAATGAAAGCGGCTCAAGTGTGATAAAGCAAACATACCAATAAACCTTGTTTTTATTGATTTGTAGGAAGCTCAATTGTCTGGGAGAAACAGAGAGGGCTGACATCACCCCCTAGTCCCACTGGAATGCAGTGATAAGTGTCAGCCTATTTTTCTTACAGGCAATTTCTCTGGCTATGTGATGTCTGGCTGCAAATTTAAAGCAAATGACATTCCACAATCTGGTAGGGATGGAAGGTGAAGTCTGCATTATTTGTTTTAGCATTTAAAATCATTTTGTGTCTGAGAATTTCTCCAGTGTCTAGACAAGATGTATTACTTGCCTGATGAAAATATTAAAATTTTGTACCGTACAGTCAACACAGCTACTTTCTTAGTAAACATACAGATTCAATTTTAGATTTTTAGACTCCTTTTTATAGCATATTGTATTATTATTACCACTGGGGGAGCCAGATTAAATCTAATTCAGGTAGTCAAACACAGTGCTGCTCTGTGCAGGCCAAGTTGTCACAGCATTTTTTTTAAAAGCTTCTTAAGCATGTTCATTTAAATCTTCTGTATTTTGTTGTCTTTCAGCACAAATGCAGCAGCAGATCTGATGGGGAAACTGCTGAGGCAGCTGGGCATGCAAAACACAGTATGATCACAAGAGCAGTGTGACCAGTGTCTTCTATCTCCAGCTGCATTATTCAGCATATACTACCTAAAGTGTAGAGTTTGCACTGAGATAAGAACATGCACCCACTTCAGCTCGTGTATGGGCAAGAAACAATACAGAAATATTTTTGTCCTAGTGGAAGAATCTAAGATATACTGTGGATTTTCAGTTTCTAGGGAATGGAAACCACGTCTTGCTGAATTTCAGTAAATATAGTCACTCTGTTATATATGTAGCATTTTGTCTAGCAATCTCAAGGCATATAGGTTATATCCATCAATATGGATAGACAATATTATTCTTCTTGGGGGGGTAAATATGATACAGATTTGGTATGTGGGCATTTACTTAACTTGAAAATATACTATTTGTTTGGATATCTTTAAGTACATCAACAGAAGCTTGATAATACATTTTTGCTATTCAAGCTCATTACAAAGAAAAGCTTTGGTAAGAAAAGCTTATCTTCAGGGTGGGTTTAAAAAAAAAAAATCCATAATTGTTTCTTTATCATAAAAATGCACTCTTCCTGAAGGCAGACAAAAATGCTTTCCGATAGCAGAATATGCCACAAGGATGCTGGATAAGAGCAAAATAAAGCAGGCCATGGGCACTGAATACAAAATCTGTATTTGTCCTCCATCTGGATTTGTTTGACCTGTTTGATTTTGTTAACAGGTATCAAGCTCTCTATAGCCCCAAAAGGTCTTTCTCCAGTAAACAAAATGATTTTGTCATGTTCAAATCATCAAGCTGATAGTGCAATTAAAGGTAATATACTGTAACAAAAAGATGTGCAGTTGAGTCAGCAGGGACTGTGTAGCTGACTTGTTGACTGAGAAAGTAACAGAATTTTGCTAGCCTTTAACAAGTCTCCCTCTTCAATTCTTTAATGCTCACGTTTTTATTGCAGCAAACAGATCTATGTCTTTCTTCATGCTTCTTAGTAACTCCCCCTGTTCCTTATTAAGAGTTTTATGTTTGCAGCATTTCCAAACATCATTCTCAAAAATCATGAGCCAGGCCTTGGGGAAAAAGAAATCATGAACTTGGCTTAAACCAACGTACTTTGGATTTCTTTTATTTGCCTTCTCTCCTTGGAGCTGTAAGGGTACTGGCACTTTGTCTTTTCAGGCTTCTTTCCACAATGATGAGAGCTAGAAATACAATTTTTAAAAATGAAAGACAAGATTGCCTTACCGTGCACGAGTCTAGCAGCCGGGACTTTAAAAAAGCAAATCTATGAAATATTGTGAGGCTCACAATTGAAGGTGGAGAGCTGTTAAGTTGGAGAGTGCTCAAAGGCTGAGGAAACTCATTAAAATAAGGAAGTTACATTGACTCAGAAGACCTAAGAATCAAGAGCAATGGCGCTAGAAAAATATCTTTGTGTCTGTATCCAAGTTTCAGCCTTTGCTAGAGGATGGATGGATGGATGGATGGATGGATGGATGGATGGATGGATGGATGGATGGATGGATGGATGTCAGCAGCACAGCCCAGCACATGGGAACATAGGCAGGCAAGAATTACTAGACTCCCTTGCCTTGCCTGTTGCCATTCCTGCACTGCAGGGTGTCCTCAGTGAGACCTCTCAGCCAAGCTGCTGCGGGAATCATAGCTCAGGCAGCAGAATGACCTCACTAGACCTTCAGATTTATGAATCTGAGCATAAGTTTTAAGTTGCTTTAGGTATAAATGCTGTTTCACATTTTAAATATGTCAGACTACAGCTTTCTGGTGAGAAAAGATTTTATACTTTGGGATATCATCTTTTCTATTGGCTGTCCCAAGATAGCCCATGCTATTCCATCATTGTCTATCTGACTGACTCTCATGACTTAAATGCTACAACTTCCCCATCTTAGGAACAGAAAGTTTTCCCTTGTATCTAACCTGTTAAAGTAATAGCCCAGTCTTTCCTGTCCTTCTCATCAGAGGACAGATCATTACTTTTCCCTTTGCAGCAGCCATTTACATATTTGAAGGAATATTGTATCATCCTTCAATCTTCTACTCTTTGAACTGAGCACTCAGATCAAAGGTATTGTATTGTACTGCAGTTTAAAACCAGCTTACACAGAGGCCTGTATTTCCTACTGGAGATTTTCACTGCTTGCAGGGCATGTCTATTGCTAGCTTGGATCCCTCATGGAATGAACAGTATTGCTAGCTTGGATCCCTCATGGAATGAACAGAGAAGATGCCTGGCTAATACCCCTGTCTCTGGCAGTGCTGTTCCTGCCTCACTGCTTTCTGCATTCTTATTTTCAAACTGCATGAGGTTTTGTTTTCCATTTTACAGTTAGTGTATTTGAACAGACAAAATGCCTTTGAAAAGGTAACACTGACAAAATTATAGGAGCTCACATAAGCTGAGGAAACACTGGAAGAAATACCTACCTCAGCAACTTAACTATAGAAGGTACGTTTTGAACCCAAGAGTTCCCCATGTTGAGATACATCAATGAGTAAACAGGAGGCTGGAGCTTTAAAAAGAGGTGAAGGCAATTGGGAATGTGTGTGAATATAGTCTTGAATTTGGGCACATTTCCCTACAAAGGTATCTTTACCAAAAATATACGGAAAGGTCAGTAGCATGTGCTTCCTAGAAAGGTGCTGCTTCACACTGCTAGAAATGGGGACTCCTCTGGGGAAGTAGCTTGTGTCGTTACAGAAAAGGAGCAGAATCAATGTTAACCATTCCTTTTTGGAAAAATTAGGAACTAATCCTTATTTCTTCACACAGTTGTGGGAACAAAATGCCTGACAGTGTAACTAGGGACTAATTAGAAGACATGACCATCATGGGACTTAAGCCATTTGAAATGTGACAGGTAGGAAATGGCTTGGCGGTATCCTGATAGCTTTTCCTGCTGAGTGCTGTAGGCAGCCCTGGGATGGACTGAGGTTAACAAGGTTGTTGTTCGTGACAGCTGTCATTTCAGTGAAAGTTTTGTTGTTATTACCTTTGGAAAGACACTCAAACTACCCTTTGGCATGTAGCAAGGCCTTCAGTTACAGAGCGCTCAAAAGCTCATCCAAACTTTTCAGAGTGGTGTCCCCTCTAAATTACTTTTTATTGTAAACTCGTGGTCAACATTTAATGAGGAAATTAATTACCAGAGACATGATAGAGAACTCCACTTAGGGAGGGGTTTTTTTAGTTTTTTTCTGCAAACTAACATGACACATCTGGAGAATAAGCACTGTGTTTCTGCAGTTCCTCTAACAGAGTGCTGCACCCAGAGAAAGGAAATTCAAATGATTTAAAAATTGGACCTTGCTGCAGGATGCTTGAGGACTTTGTATTTCTGCAAAACTAGAAGAACAAATTCATAGGATACTGCCAAATGCTTTGCAGCAGTTTTTCAGCTTTGCTCTTACACAGTCTGGCAGGGATTCATCTCACCTACTCTGGAGATGTCCACAATGTAGGCGTCCCTGAGTGAAACAGCCTTTGCAACTCCTTTTGTACTCAGTGAAGAGAAATCAACACTTCAAAGGTGATACTCACCTCGACTTGCAGCTGGCTACTAAAAGAGGTTGGATGAATCACACTCTGCAAGTATGATTGTCCATCGACTATAAAGGATGTCCAGCTTGCAAGTTCAGATGGAGATATCTGAAATTAGGCAGTATTCAACCCTCCTTAGGTGCCTACGCATGCCAGCCCCTTCTCTTTCGGCATTCATTATTCAAGTGGCTGTTACGCAATGGCCCGGACATTCTATTGCAGCACTCTTGGTTTCGATACCTTCAGTGCAGCCTGGTATGAAAGTCAGGATTATTTCCCTCCTGGGATTTCTGAGTGTGAGAGTACTCCTGGAGGGAAGAGCAGCAGTGTTGTCTTGCGGAGCCTGGCAGGGCACGCTGCCCTCACTGACTGCTGTTTTATGTGCTGGTGCTGCAAATACATTATGTCCAAACCTCCTCCTGGCTGCTACAGATCAACTTTGGTGTATTGTAGGAACAAGAACTTTGTCCCCGCCATCATCCTTGTGCTTCTTGGAAGAAGCAAAGCCTCTCGTGTATAGTAATACTTAGAAAAGTGAAGCGCAGCTGGAACCTGCAGCCAGCTTCTAGAAGCTCGGTATTAATAGGACAACTTTTTGTAATATAATTAGAATATTTTTAAATTATCTTCTTTCTATTTACTGTAGATTTTAAAATTGGTGATCATTAATTATTTTTTACCTAATCTAATTGATTGCATAATGTTCGAACCTACAGAGACTCTCACTTATGATTAATGTGTGTGTTAGGAACAATCTAGAATCTCAGGGCTGTTCCTTCCCATTTGCTGGCTGCAAGGCAGACTGACAAAGGTGGCTTTCATGCCAAAGTTCTGCTAAGAACCTGCACCTCCCATTCCCAGTAAACCTGGAGTGGCCCTTGGCTTCCATGCTGGAACACACCCTGTGAGTCAAGTCAACGAGTGGAAAACAGCCTCTCAGGTTCCTTCTTTCCCAGCGTGCAAGTCTTGTATAAGGTCATAGAAAGGGTGGGAAGGTGAAAGGGAAAGGTCAACAGACCTAAAAGCACCAGAGAGAGAGCCATTGACAGGAGCCCCTTCCAGCATGGTGGCACTGGCAGCCACGCTCAGGAAGCACTATCGATAGTCTCTCTGTTGCCCTTTAAGTCCCTGTGTGGGGAGCTGTCAGGTCAGCTGGTTGTGTCTGCACCACACATAGGCCCTGGTGTGGGGCTGTGAATGAGGGAGGTGTATTTGTAACTACCAGCTCCAGTCAGAGCCAGTTCTGGGACTTTCTTTCTCCACTGCGTTAGACTGAATGTGTCCAAGGTCATGACTTCAGGGTTGTGGTCTTTACGTGAGGTAACTGTTTTCATTACTTCAAACACTGTGCATTTTTGCTCTCATTTCCAGGCATCTGCAGGTTCCTGAGAGGCTGAGTAAGACCTTATAGAATGCTTGCAAATGGCAATTATTTTGCTTCTAGCTCTTTAAATCTATGGTAGATTATCGAGTGAAGGCCAAACTGAGTAGTTTTAATGTTTCTTGTCCCTCAGTGAACACTGTGGGTAATTAGTACATGAAAGACAGAATCTGAATTTCACTGACATGCTTTTCAGGTTCCCGAAACATCTGCCTTGAACAAAAATCACAGATGTCCCTTGACCTTTCTAGAAAATCAGAAATAGAAATGCACATGCAGCCCATACCTAGGAAACAGTGTATTTATAAAGCTCAGCGTAGATGGATGTGTATAGTTAAAGCTTCAGTCTTCCTATAGGACTAATTGGCTTGATGCCAGTTCGTGAAGAATGAAGCTGTTCCAACATGTAATCAAGTAACTCCTGAGGGCCCCCAACTGCTGCCTTAATATAGCCATACCTGCCACAGCGACGAGATGGCTTTCATTCCCAGCCAAGCAGAACAATCTCCTTTTGGAGAACAGCAGCTTTGGAGTATAAATGTATTCCGAGCTTTCTCCAGCCTTGGGGGAAGGGAATCCTCACACTATAAACAAATGGAGATTCTTATATCAATTGTTTGTGCCTTAATTATTGCAAAGGATAATTAACTAATCCCACGGGGACTTGGAATGGGTTGTAAAGCATGCAAGACTTCATCTTTCACTCTGTGCTAGCAAGCTCAAGATTTGTGATGAAGAGAAAAGGCATTGTTCTCTGATCTCCGAGGGGATTTAACCTAGATTTTGTTAAGCCTATGATAACTGGGTGACACAGAGCACACCAGCCACTTCTAGAGGCCTGTGCATGTCTATATTTTATTGCAGGCACCTGTCATATGCCTAGATCAAAATTAAAACACACTGGTGCATAATCAAGGTTAGTTGACCCCAACCGGTCTGAGCCCTGGGCACCACTGCTCTGCAGATTATGCACAGAGGCCATCAACTATACCTTGGTCCTTGGCCTTAGCTTCAACTTTTTATTATTATTTATTATTATTAAGTCTTAAGGTTACAAAGACTATGGAAGGGTTCAGCTGGCAGAGTTTTTCAGAGGTCCTGTGGCTGCCCTATTCAAAAAGCAATCTGTTAACTTCTAACTTCCCACCTTTTGCTATTAGGACCAAAGAGTTTTTGCACATACCCAAGCAGCAAAAGAACAGGGTCTCAAGGAGTTACCCAGTCCAACCCTCTGCCCTGTGGCAAGATCAGCTTTACTTACATCACTTGTGATAGATCTGTGTCCAACCTTTCTTAAGTATTTCCAAACCCAAAAGCTCAAGCACCACTCCAGATAATTTATCCAGTTTCCCTGCTCTTAAGTAAGAAAGTTTCTCCTCCTTTTTCTTTAAGACCAAGATGTCTTATCCTCTTGACAGTGTATTTTTTCCCCCGTGTTTTCTGCACCCTTTTGTAAATTTTAATTCTCGTCTTTTCCTCTTAAATGGAATTCCTCTTCTATCTGAGATCTAGCGATCCTGACCTCAAGGATACTATTGTGATTGCTTTCTTTTGGCATCTCCCTGACTGCTCCAAGTTTTAAGTTGTTCTAAAGTGTGGAGAGAGTACTTGAGTTGAAGCCTTCCTTGCTTCCTTTGTATGCTGTGGTGGATTCACTGCTTATCTGTCCCCTCTGGTAAGAGTTGCCTTCTCTGCCACCCTATGTTGTTGGTGCTGTAATCCCTGCAGCTATGTCCCACTATTTCTGATTCTGCATGTTGCTATTAAAATTGTAGCAATAGCTTGCACTTGACTGAAAAGCATTTTGTTTTTCTAATTTGTCATGTACAGATCCCTACTATCCTTGTGTCTTCTGTAAATTTTCCTGTTTCACACTCCAAGACAGATCAGAAATACTGAATGCAGCTAGACCTAGAACAGGCTCTTGGGGTATCCATTAGATATACTTTTCCAACTTGACAAAGATTTTTTGTTAAATACCCTGTTGTATAATTTTTCAGCCTCTTGCATCTACTGCTGAGTTGCTTCAAGACCAAATTCCTTAGCTTGCCTATAAGAATGTCTTGTGAGTCAGAGTCAAAAGACTTGCTTAAAACAAGCCATGACAACTGTTGTTTCTCCTCTATCCCTGAGCCTGTTATCCTGTCATGGAAAGAATTGAGCTTGGTTTGATATCATCTGTTCCCAGTAACTGCATGTTAGTGCTTACTCATTTTCTTGTTATCTTCTGTGGGTTTACAAATGGTTTCATTCTTTTGTTTCAGTATCCTTCCAGAAGCTGAAATTTGTTTGCCAGACAGTAATTTCCCTGTTCTTCATCTCCTGCTTTCCGGTGGGTGCTTGCTGGTCTTCTGCCAGAACTCTGGCCCTTCACAGTCCCTTAGGAGTTCTCCAAACCAACTGCTAACAGCTCTGAGATTGCTCTAGCTCCTTCCCAAAGTACCTGAGGGTAAATGGTATCAAAGCCAGTTGAGTGGAAAAACCTATAACAAAAGCACTTCCTAGCCAAAACTTGTCCTCTGTTGTCACTTGTGATAGCTGTGTTGGCTCCAGGGCTAGCTGCCTGACTGCAGTGAGCAAAGCAGGCTGCCGTGGCCATCACTGCCCTGGCCATTTGCCTGTGTGTGCCTGCAACACAGAGTTTTGTTATTATTTCCTTAAAGATTCTGCCTACAAACACCAGGATGTCCTTATTTTAGAAGCTGCAAATACATAAAGAGACAATAGCTGCTCTAAAGAATGTACATCTGCAGAGAGAAGAGGAAGAGGAAAAATAATATAGCATATATGCAAGAGTGGGAAAGTGTGGGAGAAGTGGACAAGCTGGATATAGTCCTTGGGTTATCTGATTCTATTTTAATTTTCATAAAAGGAGAACTCTTACTTCCTGTAGTTGCTTAGATGAGTTGAATTCCTGACTGCTACTTTTGACAGAAAGAATTAAGTAAAGTTTGTCAGCTGAAACAAAGCTCCTGCATAAAAGTCTGTGACAAGGATGCCCAACGTATGTCTTAAGATGCATTTCAAAGTCACATGTGGGTATTATCCATGAAACCATCCAGCATGTCTGTGTGTGAGTTTGTGATTTCACTAAGAGACACAAAATCTGATCACAATGAAACAGTTTGAGAACAAAGTTTTGCTACTTTTTTTGGGAGGGAGGGAAGGAGGGCGGGGGAATTGTCAAATAAGCCTGTTCTAGCTTAGAAATATCTATTTTTACTAACACAGCTGCTCCTAAGAACAAATTTATAGTACAGATTCACCCAAGACTTCCTAAGTCCACTAGACAGTCTCATTAACTCCACTGGGTGCTGGGATGAGCCCCCAAAGGCTCAGGCTTCAATCTGAAGTGAGGTAAAAGCCCTGATCTGTGAGCTTGCCCACATTTGCCCATCCTCTGAGGGCAGCTGCAGTATTTAACTGCATGTCAGAATGTACTTCCAAACTACCTTGAAGTTTAGCAAAAATCCATTAAGCACTAAGTTCCCTCCTTTCTGAAAAGTGAAATCAGTTTAGCCTAGATACGTACCGCAAAGTGAACGCTCTTAATGTGTGCATGGGCATCCATGCTCGATGTGAGAGAAGCAGCTCCAGCTTTCTGTTGCTCTGGCTTGTAGGCTGTGCAGAATTGTAAGGGAAAATATGTGCTCTGAACCTGGGCCAAAGCTGACTTAAAAACTTTAAAACTCTGTGTTGCTCTGAAACAAAACAGTAGACAATTGGGACGTTAGTCATAAGTAGAAGGAACTGCTCATTTCAGCGAACCACAAGAGGACAGAGCCAAACTGTGCACATGACAGAAACTTCTCCCCAGTTTCTGTCTCTGGTTTTTAGAGGATTAGGGCATTTGAAAAATAAAAGAATGGCAAACAAGGCTGATATTTGGGAAAAGAATTATTTTTAGTGTAGGAGGCAGCGAGATGCCGAACTGCTTCACAAAACCAGTGCCTTGTTTTCAGTACCCATATTTCCCACAGAAGTACCATCCTCCAGAGCCTTCCTCAGGTAGGTGGTTTCAGTGCGGCCAGAAAAATCCTTGTGGTGGGGCTGATCAGGGAGTCTGCAGAGCTGTGTGGGTAAGGGCAAAACCTCACCTAGGCTTGAGATGCAGAGGAAAGCCGGAGGACAAAACCACTGAAAAAGCTGGAGATGAGATTTTGGACATTTGTCCACCTTCCATCTAAGTTCCATGCAACCACATGTTTCAGATGCCCATGGGCCAGCCTAATTCTTATGATTCCAGCTTCTCTCTGAATCATTAAGACCTTTTTGGGTTGTGAGCCTCTGAACAGCTCTTCAAAGCCATGAGCATCTTGAGCCCAGCACTGAAGGCACCAAGTGTCTACTGATCTTTGCTGTTACGGCTGCTTGAGTGTGGCACCAATGTGGCATCACATACATAAAGGGGACTGAATCAAAATGTAATCAACATTTTTATTCTGTTCTCCAACTTGTGCTCATTGTTTTGTATCTGTGAGCATGCTGAAGCCTGGAGTGATTGAGGGGGCTTGCTGTCATTGCAACTCAGTCTGCTCTTCATGCTGAGCACTTTATGTTTCTCTGCCTGGAAAAAATAAAATAAAATGTCAGTCTGTGCATGTCATTAATCTGCTAACAACTAAGTTAAAGGTCTAAGTGCTTTAAAAATATAACACAAATTTTAAATTCAAGGATACAGTTGAGGTTAGAATCACTTCCTCCCATCCATCCATCCATCCATCCATCCATCCATCCATCCATCCAGTCTGCCAGCCATCTCACTATAGTGCAGTTTGAATCCAAATAAGCCTAATGGAGAAAAGCAATGAGGTTACCTTGATGAGCTCCAAAGCAGAAAAGAAGGTAATTGACACAAAAATCAATACTTTTGAAAGACAAAAGTATTATAAAGCTTTTTTCCTGAAGACATCTGTCCATGTGTCAAAAAAAACCAAAACCACCACCTTTGACGTTCATTTGGCAGCATTGCTGACAATTGCAGCTGAGGCTTCAGCCTGTGTAAGCCTAAGAGACTGAACTCCATCTTCTCCAGGAGAGGGCCATTGGGTCAAGCAAGTGAGAAGGTAGCGTGGCTTTGAAAAGCCATGCTCAGCCTGGGTTGTGAATGGGCACCTGGTCTCCTGGGAAGTTGTCTTAGCTTGGATGGACGCCTACTGCACACGTTGTGTGTCATTTCAGTTCTTTAAGCACTCAAAAGACCCATGTGATTTCTTTTTTATAATCCCATGTTTATAGATTCATGTGTGTGTGTTTGTGTACGCTCCATATTATTATTTACAGCTAACTCTGTATCCCTTGCGATTTCCTTCTCCCTCTTTTGTTACATTATATGCCATATTTTCACGCCATATGCCACTTAAGCTGCACCTTTATGTGTACAAAATGTGTACCTAATTTGCATGCACAGTTACTACCATTGTAGACACAGGCACAGAGTGAGTAGGCATATTTGCATGCAATTATCTGATTTGCTTGCCCAATTGTGGTAATTTGCATATGCAGATTGTGTGCACAGTTGTACATTTACATTTTTTAAAAACTGGCCTCGGTGGTTTATTAAAATAGCTTTAAGCTTCCTCTTATAAAATATTGAAGATCCTAGAACCCCTCTGGCTTTCCAGTATTACATCCCCTCAGTAAATGATCTCCACATTTTTATATTCTCTCTCTCCCCCTCTCTCGTCCAGTACTCAAGAGAGATTTAGTCTGCAGATTTATAAATCCATTATTTCAAGGTATATTTGATCTTCTCCATATGCCTCTGTTAATCCACCTTAGCTGTAAGTAGAGAAAAAAAACACACCCTTGCTTAACTTTCAGAGGATATTCCACCTATCTGAGCCCATGTTTTCCATTTAAACTCAGATTTTTTTCAATGAATTAATTCTGATGGAACTGAAAAGATTCTTTTCCTAATACAGAATTCATCAGTTGCTATGGGTAAATCCAGGACTCTACTGTGTGCTCTGGCACTGCTTTAGCACAAAGCGACCAAACGTGTCTTTGAAAGTGTCTAAAAGTTTTCTGAGAACAGACTAAGTAAGAGGAAAGTTGCCAATTTGGTTTCTGTGCCGTAAGTTCTTTCAGATGTGAAATTTACTTTACCATAATTTCTCAGTCATACTTCCAGTACCCTGGGACTTAACTTCTCCCACCCATATGACTAGTACAACTCTTGATAACTTCACTAACTGGATCATATCTCTAGCTTGGAATAAATGGTCCCTTAGTGCTTGGTGCTGCACGTACCTCTAGTATCTGTGAACCATGTACTTATAAAGTATTCAGCTGAGTAATCTGCAGTTTTATCAGGCCACACTGAAAACCTCAGATACTGCCTGTGCTCTAGACAATTCAAACATGAGAATAACCAAGGAAAGTTGCCATCTCAAAATACACCAAGAAAGCAGGACAGAATTTTTTTATAACATTTAGAGGGGAAGGGAATGGAGTGAAAATTCAACTGCAGGGCTACTTTATAAATGATTGTAATAACTCCACTTAAAATTTAGCTAGCAAAAGCTTGTGCATTTTATACTTACAGTTCAACCCTAACACATAAGAAAATGTGAAGCAAACATCTAAGTTACCAGAAACAAGCTTGTATGTTTCTCACAATGACAAAGCTGGTCTGTGCTTCCTAAAAATCATCTGAGAAAAAAAAAATTCCCATGTATGGACACAATGAAAGGGGGAAAAAATATTCATACTCTCTCTAAATATTTCACAGTTCTGCTGATGCCCAGTCATGTCTTCTGGAAAAAGGTTTTCTGCAAAGGTTGCCCAGCAGGGAAGGGAACAGAAAACAGCATGTATTTTATTCCTACCATTACTAGCTGTCCCCTTTGTCTCTTTTTCCCAAGGTGTCTGACACATGGTGAATCACAGATAACAGTGCTAATACTGAGACCTGAAAGCTCAGTAGAAGCAGAGAGAGAAAGAAAAACCTGGAAATCACAACAACCTCACAGCACTGGGATAAACAGTTGCAAGCAGAAAGTGTGGCCTGGAGAGTGTAACTTTGCCTGCCTATGGTTAGGCTGGGAGGGATGCTCTAGATTCTATCAGATTGTCCAGCCTTGTGCATTTAGTTCTGTTCTGCTCTATTTTAAGCCATTTGAAATCCTCAGGCATGGTTTTGAGTCTTGTACAGCTCATAAAACACTGTCAGAAAATTCAGAAATGCACCAGTGCATTTGTCTAGAATTCTCTCAGGATTTCAACAATGCACCTCGGAGAGTTTTGCATCTCTAGACTTATGTGCTAACGAGTCGAGGTTGGTATTAAAGCCTCATACAAAAATGTAAATATTGCTTGCAAAGGACTAAAATAGTCTTCAATTAAGGGAATGAACCATCTCTAATTTTGTGCACTCAGGTCATTCTGCAGATGTTCAGGAAATGGTTGAACAATGTTGTTTTCTTGCTCAAGCATTTAGTAAAAGGGTTCTTTGGCTTAAACTGGATCTTCCAGGACATCTTGAAGAGAGAGCTCTAATGCTAATATCACTGTAATGCTGTGCTGAGAGAGTCAAGTTTCACTGCAGAAAACTGTTCAGTGTTTCAAAGGTCCTAGAGATGAGCACCTTCCACTCAACACTTAAAGTTGATTGAGCTTCTGTAGGAAAAAATCAGACCTTGACACTGCAGGGAAATTATCTTTTAACAAATTGTCTGGGCTGCCTGACAACGTGTGGACATTGCATTCATGAGCCCAGCTCAGTCCAGGAGCCCCGCACATGCAAGCTCACAATTAGCTTTCAGTGCATGGCGCTGCCTTGCGAGCAACTTTCAGCCAATGCCATGCTGGGTAGATAGTAAGCAGTAGACTGGTGTGATGATCCTGAGACCACAATGTGGTTTTCTTTACATAGGTGAGCTCACAAAAAACTCGATGAGCCTTTGATAGGTTTCACATTAGGAAAGCGTCTTTCTTTGGAAGGTGTTAGAAGGTGTTGCCTTGTCCTTATCTCATGAGGTAGGAGCAGCCTCTCAGGCCCCACTGTGCCCATCCACCAAATGGAGCTATTCCAGCAGAAGGTTTGGAAAAATTTTCTTCGTTTCTGTTCCTTCCCCCTTTTTGATTTGTTTTAAAAGCACGTTCCTGCCCCAACCTAAAATGCTAAGATGGACAGAGCCAGCTTTATTCCTGCTATCATTTCCCCTCTGCAGGCTTTTAACAGGTTCTTCTGGACCAGGGACTTGATGTCTGCTGTGCAGGCAGCTGTTCAGTCAATGCAGCTGGGACTGCCTAAGGAGCACTTCCATTCTTGTGGAGTATCAAGACGCTCATACTCTGTAGGTGCTACTTCTCAGAGGGTGTGAGGTTGAGACTTCTTGCAGACCATGTGAGCAGGAGCTACATTTTTTTCCTGAAGTGACCAACTCACTTCCCCTGCTTCTAGGTTCAGGCTGGAAGCAATAACATTGCTCTGCAGCCACAAGTCCTCCTCCAACCCACCTGATGGGCTGCACTGAGTGTGCCTTACTTTGCCTTTACTGAGTCACATAGTTTTAAAGTTCATTAAAATAAAATTTGAGGAGTTTTTAATGCCCAGAATACAGTTTTTAAAGGCCAGTCAGAAATTGCCTGGAAATATCCCTCTTTGTGCAGGAAATTGTATATAATTATAGCATATTACTGCCAATCCATGCCTGCCACTGTGTCTTACTCAGTCCCAGTTTATTTTTGGGTTAGAAGTCAGGGGTTTTTAATTGAAACTCTGATTCTGAAACATCCAGGACCCCTAAATCTCTGCAGGCTACAAGTACATCAGAATTTTGATCATATTTTACTTTTAGCCCTCTTTCCCACTGCTCTGCACTTTGAGCAATCATCTTTAAGCAAGTGTCTGCAATTCCCATGGATTTATCCTTAGGAAATGTACCAAGAATTCCCCCAGCATTAGAATTAATCATACTGAATAAAGAAAAATACATTTAAATCCGGCTCCAGCAGGGAACCTACTTTGGGATAAACTATGAATTTGATTTTACCCAGCATCCTGCCTTGCAATCCCTGCTCTGTCCCTAAAAATGAAACAGGCTATAAAAACAGCAATGATTTTTATTGTCCAAAGCGAGAGAAAAGAAAAAATATAATAGCCTACATGAAAAGCTTCAATTGGAAAAACACTTTATAATCATCAAAGGAGGTTTTAGGACAGTGTAATCTGTAAAGAAATGTCCAAGTTTATAGTATTGTGTTTAAACCTGAGTTTGAAAACTTCCGACCGCAGTGAGATTGCACTCCTGATCCAAGTGTGATCCGCTAATGAAATAATAATGCACACAAACAGAAAGCAGCTTTGCAGTTTCAGAAACTAATGAGCACAAGATTTAAAATGTGGCCTTTATTCCCTTGAAAAGATAAAGCGATTCTTGACTCAGTATAGCAACAGCAGTAGTGTCTCAGATATGAGATGTTAAAAAGATTTTTTTAAAAGAAACACTGAACAAATTGATCTTTTATCTAAGTGGAGGGAGGGAGTGAGGATACACTGACCTAAATAATGGAAGGGTTTGGAACCATGAGGGAATGGATAAAAAATGATTCAAATAAACTCTTCACGTGTTCAAGACAGAAAGTGCTATACCTATAATTAGAAGAATGTATTTAAAATGTCTGGAATGAGTGATTAAGAGAGGCTGTTTGAATTCTGAAAGTGCCACTTCCTGACAGCAGGAGGCCTTGAATTCGTACTCCCCAGGGAAAATAAGAATTCTTATAGGACTCAGGCATAAACTGGTACAAACAGGTATATATTTGTCATGAATACCTAAAGGCTTGAAATTAGAATGAAGTGGCTAAAAGTGTTTGACTACAAGAAGTGCTTTCTAGTAGGAACAGTGAGGGTTAAAACTCTAACTTGAGCTAGCAAAAGGATTTTCTAGTATAG